>PVIU01012540.1:0-59617 GCA_004026605.1 Ondatra zibethicus | reverse complement strand
GGGGGCGAGGGGAAGTGCCTGCGCAGAACCTTCATAGGGAACTGGTTTAACAGGGGCCAGAGGTTCAGGGAGCTGGCCTACCTATTTGCATCCGAAATTAGGTTTGCTCTTAGCTGCATAGGGATTTGCCAAGGGCACGATTGGACTCAGAGCAGATGCACTAGTCAAATTCGATGATTTGATTCTCAGGGTCTGACTCTTAGCCTCCGTGGGGTAGTATTTTGTGTTCCCATGATGAAGAGATAAAGAACTGGTTTGCCTGTAGTGGCTTGATAAAAGGAACTCAAACTGTTACAGCATCCTGCATGAGGATCGAGCTTGCATGTTGAAATTTTAGAAGGTTGTTACCATTATCCCTGATGTCTTTTGCTGGTATGTGTGTCCTCTCTCTCCTTCCTAAATCATCTCAGTAAATTAAGAGGAGGTTCAGTCTGGATGTGTTGTAAGCCTTGGTCTAGTGAGTTGTTTTAATGAAAGATACCTCTCAAGGTGAGTAAGTTAGCCAAAGAGTATTCAGACATAATGAAAGCGAAGAGACTTATTTGGTAAGTCTCAGCTTTGATTAAAAGTTTAATTTGTAGGTTCCTCCTAACCCTATTCTGGCTTTATTGCTTTGTTTTCAATTTTTTTAATCTACTTCCCCCCCGAAATCAATCTATTAGACATCTTGCAAAATACTATGTTTTTAGAAAATGGCAATTTTTTAGGCCAGTCTGGGCTAACATAATTGCGAGCATGGGGTTGGAGACCTAACTTTCAGTGATGGAGCACTTATAAATAGGAAGCCTTGCAAACATTCTATCGTCACCGGAGAAAAATAAAATAAAATCAGAGTCCGAATGTTTACATCCTTTGACAACAGTAAGAGCCTATACCATTTGTAGTGTGCCTATTTGAAGATATACTCAGTAATTTGAAGCAGTGAAGGGGCTAAGTTACAAAAACAGTGTACCTATCTTTTTCTTTGTGTTTTGTTTGTCGAGACAGGGTTTCTCTGTAGCTTTGGAGCCTGTCCTGGAACTAGCTCTTGTAGACCAGGCTGGTCTCGAACTCCCTATCTTTTTCTTTAAAGGTACCATTTATTGAGCATTTTGTGAGGACTGATAAAATAGTTTTGGAGTTATAGGAATTACATGACTGCCTGTCATGGTATTGCATGCCTTTAATCCCAGCACTCAGAAGGCAGAGGAAGACAGATCTTTGTGAGTTTGAGGCCAGTCTAGTCTACACAGGAAGTTCTAGGTCAGCCATGGTTATATAGTGAGACACTTCCTCAGAGAGAGAGAGAGAGAGAGAGAGAGAGAGAGAGAGAGAGAGAGAGAGAGAGAGAGAAAAGAAAAAGAATTACATCACAGTTTACAGTCTTTCCCTTGGAAGGAATAGACTGTTTTGCTCCACTTTGACAGCCATTCTTGCATCTTGTTAAGTCTAGCAGTGGAATCCCTTCGACCTACTAGTTTTTTCAGTATGAGGGACACAACTCAGGCCCTTCTGAGTGCTAGGCAAGTGTTCTGCCCTGAGCTACATTCCCACCCAGCCAGTGTGCTTAGTGTTATACTCTGCTTTCCCTACTTCTTTTATGTAGTGAATTATACTGAGTTGCCAGGTACTTTGTTTGTTTGGTTTTGGTTTTTCAAGACAGGGTTTCTCTGTAGCTTTGGTGCCTGTCCTGGAACTAGCTCTTGTAGACCAGACTGGCCTCCAACTCACAGAGATCCGCCTGCCTCTGCTTCCTGAGCACTGGGATTAAAGGCGTGCACCACCACTGCCCGGTTTGCCACGTACTTTTTAATGGCTGTGTATCTTAGTCACTTGTTTATGAAGCTTTCAGTATTTGTATGGAACAGAAGAAAGTGTTCAATATAATTTTATTGAAATTTTCAATTTAGCTCTTTTTATTCTACCACTTTTCATTTTCATTTTCCTCCTTAAACAAGAAGCATTCTCTGTAGACCAGGCTGGCCTTGAACTCACAGAGATCTGCCTGTCTCTGCCTCCCAAGTGCTGGGATTAAAGGCGTGGGCCACCATAGCCTGGCTCTCCTTTGATTTCTTTCCCCCGTAGGTCAAATGTGAGAAGATACTTTGTATTCTATGTTTAATTATTGATCACTTCATTTTAGTCTTTATGCCTTCCTGAGCCTTTTCAGGGTCTTCATTTTATCTGGGTGAAAGGAAAGGTTAAGAATTTAATAATATTCTTTTCCTTTACCAACATTACTATTGATAGATCATATTTGGGTAAGAGTTTTCTGAATTTCTCTTTTGGACACTACCTTCTGCCTAGCCCACCTCTCTCCTCTGCCTGTAAGAACTTAGTTCTTTTGCTTTTTAGGGTCGTAGCTTGCTTAGAAATTCGGAAACTTCAGAGCTTCTGGTGATATTTTCTTTGCCAAGTTCAGTATAGATTTTCACTTGCTAGTGGCTGAGAGCCCCGTAGGTCTGTTTTCTCTCACACCTGCTAACAAACAGGTCCTTCTTTGATTGTCAGCAGGCATTTTAGTTCCTCTTTGAAACTTCACTGTTTGCTAGGGGCGGGAGGCCCTTGCAGCAAAGTGATGGTTTGGTAGTGTTTTATTGGTAGCAAATTGTTCTGCGGAATAGATCCGAGGCTGCAGAAACAGTGTAACAGTTTACTTCTCAGATCTGGATTATATCCAGCTCCAAATGCCTCCAAATGACTTTTTTTTTTCTGCTAGTAGGCCCTCTTCTGTTGCAGCTGTAATAGGCATGAATTGTGCATTTGCTTGGGAGATTTCTTTTTAACAGGCATGCAACTCTTCCCAGTATATCCACTTACAAGCTTTGAGACCAAATCTGTGGGAGAAATTATTGCAACAGGAATTTTTCACTAATGTGTGCTGTTGGGTATGTAATATAAAGCATTTCACCAAAGACGTAGTAACTCTTGGCACATAGCTGTCTGCTCTTTTAATATCACTCATACCTGTTCCTTTTGCAGCACTTTGTCTGTGGGTGGAATTAAGCTTGATTTAGGGACCACATAGAAATGAAAATATTGTGTGTTAAATCTGTGTTAGTGTTGCTTTGTAAACATGTTTCATACACTGTGTTACAAGTATTAACGCTATTTATATATATGCAGTATATTTTCAGTGTATAAAGCTAGGATACCACTGTTTAGTATTTCATAATTTCCAGTGTGTCCTTAGAAGAAGAATATAGTACAGGACTTTAAAAATGTTGTGTGAGGGGTTTTGTGGCATAGTTCTTAATGGTCTTGGCTGAGATTCTACTGTCTTATATTTTTTGTTTTGTTATGAATCATAATTTCCATTTATTCTGTGACTGAGGGAGGCGGGCTTGTCAGAAGAAAGTGAGCCATTAGCCTGAGCTCTCTCCTACAAAAACTATTCAAAGTGGTTTCATATTTGAAGCCACTTTATTAAAATTATTTTTATTTATAGGAAATTATTTTTAACATAACCCAGAATCACTTTTCTAGAAATAGTTGAAACACATGTATAAATAGTGGTTAGAAGTATGTTATAAATAAGAGGAGGTAATGCTTCAAAGAAGCACCCTAAAGTAGTAATTTGAGAACATACACCATTGGAAACTGTGAGCGACTGTTGGGTGTTGCTCTCTCTTACACTGTGTAGCTACTTTTGCTTATTGGTGTCTGCATGCCTTTGTCAATATGAGCTAGAAAGTGGAAGAATTCTGGCCTATAGACTGAGGAAGTAAACCTAAAGGGTTTTTTTTTTTAAACCTAAAGTTTTTAAGAAATGATACCTGTAACAGACATTTATTAGGATTTTAACTAGGTGATTACAGGATCAACTCTTTTTTGGGGTGGGGGGTCAATATGGAGTTTCTTTGTATTAACAGTCCTGGCTGTCCTGGAACTCGTTTTGGAGACCAGGCTGGCCTTAGAACTCAAGAGATCCATCTGCCTCTGCCTCCCAAGTGCTGGGATTAAAGACATGCACCACCACTGCCTGGCTAAAGGAGCATCTTTTAAGGGAGTCCTCTATTATGGCTAAGACTCCATAGAAATGTTTTGGGGGTGAAATAGCAGCAACATAACCTGTGAGAGCCATCTTAGGTAACGCAAGACACTTTTCAAACTCAAAATCCCCAAATGCTCAAAAGCAGCACACACCCACTTTGGTGATGAATTGGCCCCATGATTTTGTTTGACCCTCCCCTTTGGGATAACGTCTTTCTCTATGTTGCCCTGGCTATCTTGAAACTCTTTATGTAAGACCAGGCTGGCTTTGAACTCACAGAGATCAGCCTGTCTTTGCCTCCCAGGTGCTGGGATTAACTGTATGTACCACCATGCCTAGCTTGATTTTGGCTTTCTGTCTCACTTTCCTTCCTCACTAGCTATGTGAAACATTTGACAATAGTTATTGCGAAACAAGAAAAAAGAGAGAGAGAAAGGCTTAACTGTAGAAGACTACGTCTCTGGCAAAGGTGTAATTTTTAAAATACAGCGTTCAGATTAGGGATCAGCTGGAAGATTCTAGGAAAAAAAGGGATGACATTGTACTAACTCATCTGCATTGTATCCCAAGCCTTTCTTGTGTCCATTCATTGTCAGCATTTGTCACCTGGGTCACTGTGGTAGCTAAGTTTGTTGGTCTTTAAAGAAAATGAGCTAGTCATTCTCCTATGAGAAATCCTCCAGGCACTGGGCATGGTTGCTCATGCTTGTAATCACAGCCTGACCTGCATATTGATATCTTGTCTCCAAACCCAGCATGGTGGCATACTCCTGTGATTTCAGCATTTGGAAGGCTGAGGCAGGAGGACTGACATGAGTTCTCAGCTGTCTTGGACTGCATAGTGAGTTCCAAGCTAGCCTGGGATACAGAGTGAGATATTGTCTCCAAAAACACGAATGAAATAAGAGAAAAAAAATTTTTCAAATCCTTCAGAATTTTTTATTAGATGTCAGAATAAAGCCCATAAACCTTGACCTAGATACTAGCAATGGCCTTGATCTGGACCTGTGTTGCTTTTCCAACAGTGTTTCTCTATTTTCTTCTTTTCACATGAACCCAGGCTCCAGTCATCAGGAGAAAGGAAGCTCTCATCCCCAAGCTCATTATAGCTCTCACTTCCATGTCATTGCATGTCGTTCTCTGTAACTTGGACATATTTCATCTTCATTTTGTTTTTTCGATCCAGGGTATCCCTAGGTTGTAGTAAGGAGGAGAGCGGGCTGTGAAGACCCTCCTTCATCACTAGGTAGCCCAGACTGACTTTGAATTTTGAACAGTCCTCCCGCCTCAGCTTCCTGAGTGCTGAGATTACAGGCTTGGGGCACCCTATTGGGCTCTGTTTTTCTCTCTATTCTGCCTCAGCCTCCTGAGTGCTAGAATTAAAGGCATGTGTGCTGCCACACCCAGTAACGTCCACCCTTCAATGTACATTCTCCAAAGTGATCTGGCTCCTCTTTCCCACTGTACCAAGTCCCCTTGTGACTCCCTAACTCTGATCTCTTAATACTTTCTCTGTAGCCTTCTTCTGCATTTAGCACTTTATTACTCTCTCTCTCTCTCTCTCTCTCTCTGTGTGTGTGTGTGTGTGTGTGTGTGTGTGTGTGTGTGTGTGGTGTGGTGTGGTGTGGTGTGGTGTTGGTTTTGGAGGTAGAATCCAAGGCTTTATGCATGCTAGGCAAGCATTTTGCTGCTGAGATACATCCACAGCTCCTGGCATGTTAACTGTGTTAGTGTTCATCTTGACCTCCCTAATCCGAGCATTTTAAAGGCATGTCTTTGAACATAGGGATATTTGTAGCTCTAGTACTAGAGAGGGCCTAGGTCTTAGTAGGTACTCAACAGGAAAGAACATTTCTGGCAATGTGGATACACAAAAGCCTCCCCTCCCCCATCTTTGAGACTTCTCTAGATAGTAATCACCATTAACAATGCTAATTTCCCTTCACCGCCCCGCAGTCCCTCTTTCTTCAGGGAAATGCAACTTTTATCATTGCTGTGATATGATCAAAATGGTGCTTCCCAAGGGTGGTCTGACAGTGCCTCCCTACTTCTGCAGTCTCGGCATGCATTTAGAGTTATCGAACAACCTCTGTGCACCAGGCTTTGTTGTAGAGACCTAGGGTAATACCAAGAAACAGCCAGCTCAAGGGGAGAGCGGGAGTCCTAGTGTGCTGGACTCAACCAAAGGACTGGAGGTGAAGGAGTGAGGGTATGTAATTCTCTGAGAACTCAAGCAGTCTCAATCCGAATTCTGACTCGTTCAGACAGAAGGCATGGGAGTTTTACAACTGGCAAGCTACCGTTTGTATATTTCTTCTGAGAAGAAGGTGTCTGAGGGGGATTTGGAGAGAAGTTGAGCAGCGTTTGTTGTCTGCATCTGTTTGCTTAGTATGTCACAGGGCTTGTCGAAGCGGGGCCAGCAGGGCCAGCGTGGAGAGGAAGTGGCGAGGTGGTGTCACGGAGGAGGTTTAGTTGAAGTTGCCTGCTTTTCAGTTAGTGCTGGCTACTTGAAAGTATTTGATCTTGGCACTGGGATCGGGGATGTAGGGACCAGGCGCAGGTAAGAAGGCAAATATTTTCCTTTTCAGTTTGTCTTCGCTTCTGGAAGAGAATCCGAACTGCTGAGAACACAGGGTTCTTAGTTCCACAGTGGCCAAACAAGGCATTCTATGTCTTGGGGAGAAATGTGCTTTCTAGGGAAGGGCCAGATTGAAGGGGCCTCTATGTGGGTGGGGGTGGGATCTGAATAAAGAAAACATAACTCCTTTCATTTAGATCTTTAAACGAGAGTATCCTGTTCCCTTAGAGAGAGTGTGCATAAGACATCTAGTCCAACCCCACGGGTAGTTGTTGGAAGCCTGGTATACTTATATCTTGACTACGGGGTTGCATGTGATGATTGACTTTCCAGAGCTTCCTCCCCAGGAAAGCCTTTTAACCCATAGAGGTCACTCGGCCATAGAACTATTGTATTTATTCTTCTTTCTGTTGGTAAATGAGTTTGGGCTTCCAGCTTGATTTGTTAAAAACACATCCATTGTCTCCACTCCCCTTTCTTCCTCAGAGCTCTCTGTCAGGGCTTGGCCCTTCCAGTGATGGGTGAGGATTTGGAAAAGGCTCCAAGAGAGACAGCAAGGGGCTGAGATGGCAGAGGCGTTGTTGGCATGTCTTTTTCAAATATGCCAGCTAGTCATACTTTTTACAGTGGCTTATGTGTTGTTTCTGTTGGCCTTGTGCTCATTGGCACATGCCACCCTGGCGCATGTATGGAGGTCAGAGGATGTTGGGTCTCTTCTGTGTGGAAGCAGGGGTAGGACTGTGGCCGGCAGGCTGGGAACAAGTACTGACCCGTGTCAGTGACCCTAGGTTTTATATTCTTCTGCTGTTCAGCATAGCGTCCACAAGTTATGTGTGATTGCTGAGCACTTCAAAAGTGGGTGCTTTATAAGTGTGCTGGACAATGCAAATATATTTTTGTTCTATTCTGTTAAATAAATTCCATAATAATTGAGTTATTTTTTTTTCTTTTTTGGTGTGTGTCTCAGTGTGTGTGTGTGTGTGTGTGTGTGTGTGTGTGTGTGTGTGTGTGTGTGTGGTCTTACCATGTTGCTTAGGCAACATGAACCCCTGGGATCAAGTGATTTTCCTGCTGCTAACTACCTGTTTAGAGGCCTTTAGAGACTGGTCTACAGGCATATATCACCATTCTTAGCTTTTACTTTTTTTTTAAAATGTGGCTGCTTGGAAATATAAAGTTACATACATGACTAGCACTGCATTTCAGTGAGCAGGGCCATTCTGTCCTTTTTCTGAAGGTAGTTTCTGGTGTTCAGGCCCTGGAAACTGTTTCTGAAGGGGAGGATCCTTTCTCTGAGTCCTGTTTAAAATGAACACCACGATAAAGGCCTCATTTATACATGAAAGGTTATCTTACAGTTCAGAGTTGACGGCTCGATAACCCTCGGCCCTGGGGCAAAATATGAAAGCATCCTATTCTTGGCTGTACCGAAAGCTAGTTTGGTTGCTTAGGTTTTTGGATGCAGTTGCTGACCCAACTGGTTGGGTTAGAATTTTTTTCCTGGGCTAAGTATAATGTAGTACACATGTGAATGAATCTAACTGTGATAATTCAGTATTCCATTTGCAACATGTTTTCATTGGTAACACTAAATGTTTCAGGCTTTCAGTGTTGTTAAAGTATTTATTAAAGTCTTTACTGTACCCCTTATTAGAGTTCCCTAGCTACTTGGCTCCAGGTTCTCCGGGAAAAGTATGATAAAGAATCCGCTTTTCAGCCCAGAATAGTGCAAACCTAAAAAAAACAAAAGGGGGCTTAAATTTTTTTCTCACAGAGGTTTTAATTTCCTTGCACAGCCCTGTCTTCTCATGGGAAGTCATCAGAAGTCTTAAAGGGGTGTGGTTCCTTGCGGTGGGGTGGTCCACCTGGCAAGAAAGTACCTAGGAGTTTTGCCTCCTGGGGATTCGACTTCCTAATGGGGTTTCCAGGGCCATCTGATTGCATTGTTTCTATAAAGGCTCCAATTTAAAGGATAAATGTGTAATTATGAGGACGCAAGTACAGATAAGCCTGCTAATAACATACAAAAAAATGTGGGAGGGGCTCGAGTGTGGCTCAGTGCTAGATTAATTGAGTGCGTGAGGCCCCAGCACTAGAAAGAAAATTTTATAGCCAAGTTTTAGGTCCTCCTAAATCCTATCTTATGGTCAAATGTGTTGTTTAGACCTTATGGCATACCATATATTTTAGATATGAATTGACTTGTATCTGCTTGGAAAAGTGAGCAGTCAGACGCTTGCTTTCTAATAATAGCAGCTGATGCTTACTGAGCAATGCTTATATACAGGGCAGTTTGCCAGTGAATATAAGGTGTTTATTTAGTTTATCTCCCCTGTCAGCCTGTGTCAAAGGTATTATTATCAGCACTTAGTTGATAAGTCAGAGACGTTTATCTGGGGCCCAGAGAGGCTAGGCAACACAGCTGATAGCCGCGTGCCTCCATTCCAGAAACTCTTCTAGTAGGATAGAGCATAGGAACCCCCCCTCCCCCAGCAAGGGGATGACTGCTGCAAATGTTATTTTTATTAGTTGGCTGGTTGGCTACTTCCAGGTGACTGTCATTGGACATTTCTGCCTTTGATATCTCACAGGTGAACCCCTGCTTAGCACAGATGTGGAGTCATTCGGGTGCAGAGCGGATGGAGCTTGAGATAGGGTACATTATGTATATTCTGGCAAGTGGCGAAGCTGTGGAGGCCCTGTAAGAACAGCAGCAGGTTAGCAAAAATAGCAGGGTAGTTCTAGGTTACTCAGAGAGGGCTAGAAATGACTGTTTCTTTGCTTTACCAATCCCCTGATAAACGTTACTGTTGTGAGGGAAGAAAAGTATTTCGTGCCCTTCACAGAAGAGGCTTGGTAGACGTCTTCTAATCTGTAACCTGTAGTTGAAGCAGGATTTTTGTTGTTTTGTTTTTAAGATTTATTTGTTTATTATGGATAGTGTTCTGCCTGCCCATCAGAAGAGGGCACCAGATCTCATTATAGATGGCTGTGAGCCACCATGTGGGTGCTGGGAATTGAACTCAGGACCTCTGGGAAGAGCAGCCAGTGCTCTTAACCTCTGAACCATCTCTTTCGAACCCCAGACACTTGCACTCTGCCTCCTCTGCTGATATGATCCTCCTTTCATCCAGACCTCCCATGCTCCTCAAAGCGGGCCCGAGACAGAGTTCTCTCTCGCTTAGTTAGATGACCTGCAATGGAGAGGTGGGTTTCAAAGAACTGGAGATGCTGGCAGAATGGCCACTGAGGTCTTGACTGGGAAAACATTACATACAGACTTTTGTGGTAATGTGCCATAGGCTCACAGAAAAAGCAGAGCTTTGTATAAATCCTCCTGATTCTACAATCCATTACTACTTGCCCCTTGTGGGGGTGTGAGACTATTCACAGGGCTCGCTTATCAGATATCCTGCATATCAGATATTTATAGTGATTCATAGTAGTAGCAAAATTACAGTTATGAAGTAGCAATGAAAATAATGTTATGTTCGGTTGGAGGTCAGCACAGCATGAGGAACTGTACTAAAGGGTTGCAGCATCGGGAAGGTTGAGAACCCCTGTTCTAATTACTCACATCCTGCCCCTTGGCTTGAATAATCAGGTAAACTTAGTACCAACAGCCAAACTCTGGGACGTGAATGCTCTTGAACAAAAGACTCAACATTTTTATCTGTGCAGCCAAGGAATGCTACTGTTGAGAAAATATGGTTTATTAAAGCCTTATGGTTTCTTTCCTTTAGAACTACTAGGGCAGGGCTGATGCGATTTTATTGGGCAAAAACACTAACGTCACAGGCCTGGCAACCCGAGTGTGAGCCTCAGAAGCCACTAAAGGTGGAAGGAAAGAACTGACTTCACAAAGTTGTCCTCTGACCTCTGCATTTGCACTGTGTCACATGGGCGGGCTCACACACATGCACAATAATAATAAATACAAATTAAAAAAAAGAATGCCTTGGGCTTTTGCATTACTTTGCAAGGAGTTTACTAATGTTTCTTCCCCTTGCCCTTACTAAATTTGAAAGTAACTGCCTCTTCCTTCCAGAAACTTGTCACTTCCTCTAGTCTGCTTCTCTGCTTTTCTATCTTAGCTCCTAAGTTTTTCCTTTGAGGAATGAATGCATCCTGCTTTCGCTCTCTCTCTCTCTCTCTCTCTCTCTCTCTCTCTCTCTCTCTCCCCTTCTCTTTCTTTCATTTTTTTTTGTAGACCAGGCTGGCCTTGAACTCACAGAGATCCTCCGCCTCTGCCTCCCGAGTGCTGGAATTAAAGGCGTGCGCCACCACCGCCTGGTGCACATCCTGCTCTTTTCATAGTTTCAGTCATTCTGTCTGTACAGATGCTTCCCTCTTTCTGTTTTTCACCCAGGTCTCTCAGCTGACTCTAAGATGTCCTCAGTCACAGGTAGAGCATCCATAGATCTAAAACCTTCTGTACTCCCATCTTTTAATCACTTGGGATTGACAGCAAACCACGATGCAGCTTTGATTCTTTCTATCTTTTTTCTATGACCTAGCTGGCATCCCTTTGAAACGCCTCCTGCACTATCTTCAACTAGGGTTTGCTGCCATTACTTCAGTCCAAGTGCTCAGTGTTTGAATGCTTCGAATTGGTCTGCCAGGGGCCTCCCATGGTCCTTCTCTCCACTCACACGGAATGTTAGCTTTCTTTAAAATTTCATTTCATCACATCACCCTCCCCAAGAACCTTCAAAGACACTCCATGCCTACAGGGCCAAGTCTAACTTGCTTGGGAACTGCTCCATGTCTCTGTCTATACATTTATACGTCACCATTTTGGGTCTAACACGCAGCCAGACTGGTCTCTTATACCTGCTGAGTGTGACTCGCCCCTCTGCTGCTCACAACTCTTAGATCCTCACTTAACAAAGGAACTAGAGATCCACAGCTAGGCCTGGAGGCCTGGGGTGGGGGAGGGAGAGGGAAGGAAGTGAAAGGAAAGTATCCCATTAAGGGTGTGACTGGGGGGGGGATGATGTGACAGAAGGTGCTTTTAAACTGCTGTTCTAATGACGAGAGGCTGCTGAGGGAATGGGGGAGGGAGTGGAGTATGGCCTTTCTTTAGTGGTTTATTAGCCTGAACCAGACCAAGATGGTTTGCTTTAAATTGGCCCCCGAAGTTGCCTAGAAGCACATTTGTTTAGTGAGAAGCCCCAGTCTCTGCATTTCTGTCTCCATGGAAGAGAGCCTGCATAACTAGGCAGTAGACTGTGGGATTCTTGGGACAGTATCAAACATTTAATTCAGCCATGGCATTGGACGGTAAGGAATCCCTTCTGCTTTATTTCTCAAACAGGAACGCCAGTGATGCACAAAGCAGATCTTTCATTTCCATGAAATTTTCCACAGGTATATTAACACTGTAAATTTCATTTTTTTTTTTTTTGAGCAGCGTCTCTCTATAGCCCTGACTGTCCTGGAACTTGCTACGTAGACCAGGCTGGCCTTGAACGCGGAGATATTCACCTACCACTCCCTCCCAGGTGCTAGACTTAAAGGCGTACGCCATTACGGCCTGTGTAAACTGCATTTCAACGTGATGCTTTCAAGTTATATGTTAAAAGTAGGTTCACTACCTAGGTATCTTTATATAAAGCAAATTTCAAAACCTGGCCATAGTACATCCCGGCTGGAAAGCAACACTTTCCACCACTGCCTTGATTTCCGGCAGTTCGCGCCATTTTAGTCGCGGGAGGGCAGGAGGCCTAGGTTTTTAACTTGAGTCTGCTACTAATTACATCCATGACCCCTGGGCAAGTCACTTAACCCTTTTATGCCGTCAGTTTCCTCAGCTGCTAAATGAAAGGATCCGACTAGATCCGACTGGATTGTTTCCATGGTTCCTTCCTGAGAAGGCCTGGCGAAAATTGTAGGACTGAAAGGCAGGAAATGGAGTAATTGAGGATCGGAATTCCAGGTGATTTAGAAATCACTTGAAGTTTCGGAAAATAGCTCCTTGGGGTGCTTAATGTGTTCCACTGCACACTTGTTTAAGTTGGCAAGTGGCACCCTAAGTTATACTGTTTCTATTTGCTGCTACAAAGTTTGGTTTTCACAGGACTCCCTAACAATGATTACTTCAGAATCCAGAACAGACTAGTTTTCTTTTTATGTGTGGATTTTTAACAATGAATACATGTTGCTATTATTTTGTGCAAATCAGTTCGTAACTTTTTTGTTATATTTTTTAAAAACAAGTAGTCCAATGGGAAGAGATACTGTGTAATATTAGAAAGTCATAAACGACCGTTCTGTTATGGGCAGCTGTTTTGTTATGTTTGCATTGCTCAGTCTCATTCCTGACCATGTGTGTTTTCCCCTAGGCCGTTATTGTGAATTTTTATGATGTATATGTGTTCTATAAAAATGTCACTGTAGCTAGGCTGGATGTCACATAATTGACTTTCTAGTAGTCAGAAGGCATATGGATTGTGAGTTTGAAGCTACCCTAAGCTATATAGTGAGACTCCTTGGAAAACAAGTCTAATATTTTTTTTAATTTTTTTAACTTTATTTCATGTGCATTGCTGTAATGATGTCAGACTCTCTTGAACTGGAGTTACAGACAGCTGCGAGCTGCCATGTGGGTGCTGGGAATTGAACCCCAGTCTTCCGGAGGAGCAGTCAGTGCTCTTAACCACTGAGCCATCTCACCAGCCCCAAACAAGTCTAATATTGAAAGCAATATTGAAACAGAAGTGCATGCAATTTGCACAGTAGTTTTTAAAAATGTTTACTGATTTGTTTGTTTGTGTGTGTGTTTGTGCATCTAAGTGCAGCTGTCCACAGAGGTCAAAAGAGGGTGCTCGATCTCCTCAGCTGGAGGTGCAAGGGGTTGTGAGCTACCTGATGTGAGTGCTGGGAACCAAATTCACATCCTCTTTTTCCCCCCAAGATAGGGTTTCTCTGTGTAACAGCCCTGGCTGTTCTGGAACTTGCTTTATAGGCCAGGCTGGCCTCGAACTCACAGAGATCCTCTGCCCCCTGAGTGCTGGGATTAAAGGTGAGTGCCGCCACCTGTTTGTTTTTGTTTTGTTTTTTGTCTTGTCTGAAGCACACAGCTGGACATCAGTAGTTGGACCTATAAAATGATAGCATTCTGTGTTCTCAAGCAGAGAAGTCATTTAGTGAATTAGAAAGAACTTTTCACATTTTAGCAAGTTCGAAGACACAGAGGCCGTCAAGAAGTAACTCAAACAAAAAGGAATCCAAGAGAACCACACAGTCCGTCCTTCAACAAGTATGTTGTAAGAAAGGGCTATACCAATCAAAGACCAACCAAATGTACTCTTTGAGCCTCCTAAAAGTATCAGTACATTGAGTCAAATGCAAAAGCCAAAGACTGCTTCTCTGTGACTTTGAGGCTAGCCTCTTCTACATAGCAGGTTCCAGGCCAGCCAGGGCTATGTCTTGATAAAATCGAGTAAGAAAAAAAATTGAAAATCTTCACAAAGGAAACCAAGTTAAATAGCTCAGTGTTGAAGGAAATAATGTGCCACAGAGGGTGGCAGAATGTCACGTGAAATGAGACTTTTAGGAGGAGGTAGGTACACAAAGTGACAGTTCCGTTCTTGTGATGATCTTTTTTTTATTTCATTTTTTTAAAGATTTTATTTATTTATTATGCAACATTCTGCCTCCATGTATGCCTGGAGGCCAGAAGAGGGCGCCAGATCTCATTACAGATGGTTGTGAGCCACCATGTGGTTGCTGGGAATTGAACTCAGGTCCTCTGGAAGAACAGTCAATGCTCTTAACCACTGAGCCATCTCTCCATCCCCCCTCTTGTGATGATCTTGTGTCTTCCCAATGTGGGCTTCATGGGAAGCTTAGATGAAAACAATTCAAATGGCTATTTTAGTGATTTCAGCTGCCACAGTGTTCTGTTATCGATATATCTCCTATATAGAGATTGGAGTCCAAAAACAGTACTGGCTCTGTCTATAAACTTCATGTGCTTCAGAAGCTGAGGCAGGAGGACTGTCATGAGTTTAAGACCAGCCCACTCTATATATTGAGTTCCAGAGCAGTTTGGGTTATGGAATGAGACCCTGCCTCATAAAAAAAAAAAAAAGCTAAAAGTGGGGCTGGAGAAATGGCTCAGCAATTTAAGAGTACTTGTCACTGTTGCAGAGGACCAGAGTCAGTTCCCAGCACCCACATGACAGCTCCCAACCATCTGTAACTCCAGTACCTCCAGTTCTAAGGGATCCAATGCCCTCTTCTGACCCTCCCTGTGCACCAGATGTGCATATGGTACCCTACACACAAGCAGGCAAAACATGCATAAGATGAAACAAATCATTTTCTTTTTTGGTTTTTTTGAGACAGGGTTTCTCTGTATAGCTTTGGAACCTGTCCTGGAACTTGTTCTGTAGACCAGACTGGCCTCGAACTCATAGAGATCCGCCTGCCTCTGCCTCCCAAGTGAATGCTGGGATTAATGGCGTGTACTGCCACCACCAAGCACAAATCAATTTTTTACAAAAAGGACTTTGAATCCCCCCCCACTGAAAACAAACCAAACAAGCCCCCAAAGTGGGGGTGTATGAGTGGAGAATTGAAGTATTAGAATCCATTTTAATGATGAGGAGAAAATTCTTGACACTGAAAGTTTTAAGTTGCTCGAGTAATTGGCATAAAGCTAAGGGCAGGGACCAAGAGAAAATCCATTTGTCTTCTGGAGAGAGAGGGTTGATTGGAAAAGCTGGGCAGATTATTTTTTACATCATTCTATCTTACTCATCAGTTCACTGACACCGAAACTGTTCGTAATGACAAAGATGATATAATATCAAATTGAAGAAGAAAGTGAATTGGTTAAAAAATACTGTTGAGATTGATTTACTCCAATTGTCTGGGTTGCTGCAGAGCAGCTTTCCCTAAACTTATGGAGAGCAGATGGAAAAAAGGAAAATTGTTTATCTTTCAACAAGAGAATTGATGGCCCTGCTATATTTAGACTCTGTGGCTTTAACTTGGGACATCTGGGAAAATACTCAAATCCGTTAATCATCTAGTTTGTAACTATCTACAAAGATGCACAAAGTCTAGAATAGCTCTTTAGCATACCCTTGTGAAGAACAAATACTAGCAGGCTGATTTCATTTCCTTTCATGCAAAACAAAGTGCGTTGAGGAGGGAAGCACCATGTATTGTCTCCCTGATGTCAACAGCAGCTCTTGTTCAGTCGCTGTGAAGGGCTCTCCTCAGCTGGGGAGACTTGCACTGGACCAGCAGGAGAATGTCAAGATAGGTTGAGGAGCAACTGTGCCCCCAAATGGGTCAGTGCAGTGGTCCAGCATTAAGTTGGGGACGTTGGAAGCTGTGCTATTCTAGAGAGATCACTGCCTGCTGTGTGACAGAACTGTAACATGTAAGGGTCTTTTTCTTCTCTCTGAAAAGATTCACTGCGGGTACCTTTCAATAGCTAACCATACTAGAGAATCTCAATAATCTATTTTTCTCTTTATAGCTGCTCAGTTTACATACAGTCTGTAAGGGACACTTCCTACATGGACAAGTGTAGCTGGCTTAACAATCTCTATGCATTACTTTGGATGGGAATATTAACAGTGTTTATTAAACTTATGAATTATGCTAAGTCAAGCAAGGTCACTGATATTTTGGAAAAGGATTACAAATGACCTTTAGAGACAGAGCAAAAGCTTTCAGACAGGACTCTAACGCCACTCCCTCACCCTTCCCCTTCAAGCACAGTTGATCTTCTAACTCCTTCACTTGTTTATACTTCCTGGCAAGGTTTAATAGAGGGCAGAGTTCCTCTATTTAAAAAAAAAAAACCCTACATGAGAGAAGTGGACTCTGAGAAATGGGATGCAGTTCAGGATGCTGAGATTTGAGGGTGGGAGGTGAAGGCTGGTAAATACTTCTCTTTTTCCTCCCCCATTCGAAGCCAGTGGAGGAGTAGACACAAGAACCAGTGAGAGTCCCTTGGTTGTTTGTTTTTGAGACAGGGTCGGGCTAGCCTCCAGCTCAGTGTCCTCCTGCCTCAGCCTTCCCAAGTGCAGGGATTACGGGCATCAGCCATGACAGTCAGCTCCGAGTTCTAAGTAACACCTTTATTCCTGATTAAGAATCCAGTGTAGGTGCACGATCATGAAAAGTTTTCAGATATTATATACTGATACCCCTTCCCCTGTTGGTCTGGGACAGAGCCTCCCTCATAAGTCTATCATGTCAGAGAACAAAGCAGGCAATTCAAAGAGGCTTTAGCACTATCTGGGAAAGACAGTGCTGGCTGCTTGGTGCTAAACCCAGCAGTTAGGTTAGAAGGTAGAGAAGATGTCAGTGAGAAGCCTCTTAGGCTTTCCAAGCCTAAGGAGATTCTCTCTGCTGTGTACTGGTGTAACTGGGAATAAGTGACTAGTGACCAGTCAGGCAGAGCTGAGGACAGAACCGAGGTCACTGATATGCAGAAAGTCCTATTTTTCTATTGATATGAAAAGATATTTTGAGTTGGCTATGTAGATTTAAATTAAATGCCTAAATTAGCATACTTTATAAGACAGCAGGTATTTTCCTTCTGTTGGTCAGTTTTACTTAAATGGTTATTATAAGACATAGAATTATAGGGTAAATAAATGCTTATAAGGATTGTTATGGGATATGATATGGGATATGAAAATCAGAAGGGATGTTAGTTTTTTTGTTTTGCTTTTTGTTTTTTATTTAAGACAGGGTGTCACTGGTTTCCCCTGGCCCTGAAATCTGTAATGACTCCATTGTCTGTCCTCTCAAAGGCCAATCCTTATGTCTGACCTCCATGTCCCTGGCAGGTCGTCAGTGACCAAAAGTAATAATACATTGCCTGCCGTATACAATTTAAAATATTCAAGTAGCAGCATTAAAAAAAAAAACAACCTTTGTGGTGGCCCATACATTTAGTTCTAACACTTGGGAGGCTGAGACAGAAAGAACAGGAGCTTACCTGGATTATATTAGACTATGTCCTATTAGTTTTGAAAAGATTTTATTCTTTAATTACATAAACGTGTGTCTATGTGTGGGTATGTGCCTATGAGCCCATAAACCCTCAGAAGCCAGAGGAGGACAGTCCTGCGGAGCTAGGGTCACAGGTGGTTGTGAGCTGCCACACACGGCTGTTGGAACCCAGCTTGTATCCTCTACAAAAGTAGTATGTGCTCCTAACCACTGAGTCATTTCTCCAACCCTTTATTAGTTTATTTTAGCCAAACATGTCTCAGAGGGTATCATTTTAATACAATCAGCATAAAATGAATACAGATATTTTGCATTATTTGGGGAAGGAGGCTATATCCTCAAAACCGCATGTGTAGAGCTGGGGAAGTAAGTCTGTGGTAGATTCCTTGCCTAGCACGCGAAGACCCCTGGGTTCTGTCCTCAACACCACGTTCTTAGGTCACATCTTGATTTTGAATATGCGCATTTCAAGTGCTCCATAGAGTAGTCACATGTTGTTCTCCTTGTCATCATTGCTCCTTCCACAAAAAAGAACCAAATCTCATCTCTTCCTTGCTTGTTCAAACAAAATAGAATGATAATGTACCTATTTGGGTGGATTGTTCGGAGCCATTATGAAGCGTGAACGTACTTTGTAAGCATAGTTCTGCAAGAATATATGGAAGTGCCGGGCAGTGAGCATAGTTCTGCAAGAATATATGGAAGTGCCGGGTGGTGGTGGCGCACGCTTTTAATCCTAGCACTTGGGAGACAGGCAGGTGGATCTATGTGAGTTCGAGGCCAGCCTGGTCTACAGGACAGGTTCCAAAGCTACAGAGAAACCCTGTCTTGAAAAACCAAATATATATAAAATATATATATATATATATATATAATTTCACACAAGTGTAGAATGTCTTGGAAGTAGAATAATTTGAAAGAAATATTGGGGATACAGCTTAGTGGTATAGTGCTTGTCCAGCATGCATGATGCCATAGGTTCAGTTCCCAGTCCAGATAAAAGTAACTTTTCCACATTAGGGGTTGTAGCTCAGTGGTAGGGTGTGTACTTAGTATTCAGGAGATCAGAGTCTGAATATCTGTACTTTGAAAAGAAAAAGACACATTAGCTGTCCTGGATTGAACTGTGAAAGCTATAACCTCAAGCAATGAATGGAGAATATTAACATGTACTTTCTCTTGCTATTTCTTTATAATGGCTTTTTAGAAAGGAATTACTTATATTAATAGTGTTTTCTAAATTTTTAAATTCTTATCTTCTAGCCCTTTTTCTTTATGGAAAACGGATATAGGGCCATTTACTTTTTTTTCTTGAAATAAGATCCAGGCAGCTATCAAGAAACCCATTGCTTTCAACACATTGTAGCACTCAAGTATGGAATAACATTAAAATTTTTTCATATTGTTCAATTCAATATAAAGGCTAAAAATTGACCTAAAACAGATGTTAGATATTTAGACATTGAAACCATTTGTACAATGCTTTCAAGCTATGCTATGGAAGGAAATGTAAGGAGTAAGTATCCTGAAAAATACGTATGTAAGTCTGGTAAAAGGCAGGATACATGCATTCTTTTAAGGGCCAGAGAGTTGGTCCCCTCTATCAACTCCTTTCTTAACCCGCTGCTGGCGATCAAACCCAGTGCCTTGTGTATGCTAGGCGAACAGTACCATTGTCCTACATCCCTGTTGGTTTGTCTCCCTATTTTGTGTTTTTGTTTGACTGTTTTTGAGACAAGCTCTCAGTTTGTAGATTAAGCTGGCTTCCAGCTTTCAGCCCTGCCTCAGTCTCTCCTGAGTGCTGAACTACAGCTGGGCACTAGCAAGCCTAGCTGCCTATTGAAATTGTTAATAGTTATTGGTTTACTTGTGTGTTTATTGTGTGCCTGTGGGGGGGGGGGGATGCGAGCATGCCACAGAGTACGTGTGGAGGTCAAAGGACAGGTTTCAGGAGGTGTTTCTCTCACCCCACCATGTGGGTCTTAGGGATTGAACTCTGGTCATCAGGCTTGGCAGAAGGTGCCTTTACCAGCAGAGTCTTTCCCCCACCTCATTTTATTTATTTTTAAATTTATTTATTCGTGTGTGTGTGTGTGTGTGTGTCATGGCACACATAGGCAGGTAATAGGGCAACGTTGGTCGTGGGACTTGAGCGGAAGCTGTGAAGCTTGATGGTGAACACTTTTACTCTCTGAGCCATCTTGCTCCCTCCTTTTGAGATAAGTCCGGGTTGGCCTTCAGTTTCCTTTGTAGTCTGGCTGGACTGTCTCCACCGTATGAGTGCTGGGCTTCTAAAGCAGGTCCTACCACATTTGACAATATTGACAAAATCAATAAAATGATTTCCAAATTAGAACCCTCATTTCTCTTTAGTCACACCTGTCCTGCGGCCTTTTCCGAGTTCAACGCTTACTATAGGTAGAAAGGTAAATTTATAGTGTTACTAATACTGCTAAGTGAAATGAGGATTCCGGTGTTCGTAAGTTTTCCCAAGCTGGAAACCCAAATCTTAACACATAACCCTTTTGCTCTCATCCATCCCAGTCAATTCGCTGCTGAATGTGTCCAGCTCCACCACCTCTGGAAGGTCCCTCACCAGCCTGCGATCCCCTCTCCTCACAGCCCTAGCCCAGGCTTTCGCCCTAGCTCCGGCTTTCCTCACTTCTGCTCTTAGCTGCTGCCACAGCCTCCGAACCAGTTTTCCTGCCTCAACCCTCAAGGCTTCCCTCCACCCCTCAATTTAGTGCCCAGCTCCTAGCAGACCCATCTTGCTAAAATGCAGATCTGATCACACCACTCCCCTAATTAAAAAGAACACTGAGTTCTTCTTCCCAGGGCTGCAGATGCAATCCAAACTCCTGAGTGTGCTGTACAAAGCGTTTAATAGTCAGAGCCCAAATTATCCCATTAGCCTTGGCTTCTGCTGTATCCAGAGCACTAATAATATTATTAGTGCTTCTCCAGTAAGGTCATCCTTTTAGGAACTGTTCTCTTCTTTTGATGGTCCTTTCTACTTCTCACATCAATAAGACATGTCATCTTTAGGCTTGTCCTAATGTCCTTTCTCCCTTCACACTGTGCTCATTTGTTCTTTTATCCTCTGTGTCTTATTGTGCTTTGAGAGACGATGAGACTAGAACAGTGTTTGCTATAGTTGTATTGATAATAGGCATTATGACTTTAGCTAAATAGTAAAAATAAATTACTGAGTTCATCTCTGTATTACTTGCTCTTTGCGACTCTAACTGTACTGCCCTGGTTAGTGTACCTTCAGTGTTCAGCTCATCATCCTTGTCCTCACGATCCTCCAGACTCAAGTGACTGACATTTAGGCTTCCATGTGGCCAAGCTGGGCCATCTGCATTCACCTTCGCTGACACACTCCTCTGTGACTTACTAAAAGCTCCCATCGTCTCCTTTTGACTTCTCTTCTTGCATCTCACTGTTGCTTTGTTTTTATAGTCACTGTTGATGGGGCAGTACAATCCTTTCCTTCCTCCAATTCTGCAGACTAATTAATCACAGCAACAGTTGGCTGTTGACCTTGAGGTTTTGGCTCTTTGCTGCTATTTATAGCTTGGGGGGGTGGGGCTAGAAGCTGTTATTTCATTGCAAAACCTTTTCTTTTCCCTCTTTTTCTAGATTCGGGACTTTCTGAATCTTTAATTGTGCCAACGGGATTGTCTCCAAATAAATATGGCTGTTTTATTTATTTACTGATTGATGTTTAACTATGTGTGTGCATGTGTGCTTGCTTGTCTGTATATGTGCCACACATGTATGCAGGTGCCCCCAGAAACCGGAAGAGGATGTTGGTCTCTAGGAACTGGAGTTTCAGCTAGTTGAGAGCCCCCCCCCGCCCCACAGTGTATGTGCTGGGAACCAAACCCTAGTCTTCTGCAGGAGCAGCAGGTGCTTGCTCTTAACCATTGAGCCATCTCTCTAGCCGCTCTATGTGCATAGTTCTGTATTGTCATTTAAAAGGGAAACTATTGCACAAGAAGAATATTAGTTATCACAATTCCCGTAGCTCAGACCCTCAGTGACCCCCCCCCATCAAGGACAGTGCATTTACAAAATAATTGGTGTTTACTCTGCCCTTACTCCAAGCTCATCTGCACATTGCCACCATTAAGATGAGGGGGTTGATATGTGTGAGTAGGTTTGGCTGAGCCTGAATATAGATTACCTTCTTGAAACAAAGCCCTCCTGCCTGCTATGTAATGAATGAATGTATTGTTCGCTTGACTTCTTTGCTTTTGGTCATTAAAGTTAGTAGAACTTTTGCAAAGTGACTGCTTACTTTGGTTCCACTTGAATAGTTGAGATATAGAATGGAATTAGTTTAAAGAGGGATTAATTTGTCAGAGGCTTGATTTGTTGTATAATTGAGAATTTCTTTGTCAATGTTTGCTTTTCAGGCTGGTTGGAAGGAAAATCACGCCACATTCATGAACGAACTGAAAAATCTTCAGGCTTCTGGACTGACTACTCTTGGTCAGGCTCTAAGATCCTCATTTGATTTGTTAAATCTCAATAGATTAATATCTGGAATAGACAATTATGGACAGGTAACAATTTTTGAGTGAGTACAGCTAATTTATTTTGATGACTTAGGGTAAGAGTGCAAAATTTAGGCAAGACTTGTGCTACCTGTAGTGTCAACCAAAAAGAGGTTCATGCACCTTTTAGATGTACATTTCATAAGAATCACAAAGCATCCCCAACTTTTTGGGTTCCTTTTTTTTTCCTCATTTTTCTTTTGCCCTGGCTGTCCTGGAACTCGCTGTGTAGACCAGGTTGGTCTTGAACTCACAGAGAACCACCTGCTTCTGCCTCCTGAGTGCTGGGCTTAAAGGTGTGCGCCACCACAGCCCAGCCTTAATCAACTTTTTTTGGTTCTTAAACATCAAATCATCAATGTATTTTACAATAAATACAATTTCTTATCATTTGATCATCAGAAATCTGAGATTATGCTAAGGTGCTGCAAAATGCTGGAAGGCGTCAGTTGGAGACGACTCTTCTGTCTCTACTTCTCCCCTCCTCCCGGCACACCCCAGATCTAATACAAGACTTTTAAAGCTCTAGATAAAAGAAGGGGTCGGAGAAGCATTTGCTGCTGCCACCTTTGTCCTTTTCTATCCTAAATGCTCTGCTCAGTATCCCCAGATATGTAGTCCAGGTTATAGAGCATAAACCACAGGTGTCCCCTAATCCTGTGCTAGGATTTGAACTCAGGTGAATGGGTTCATGAGTATGGGTGAGGCTTTTATTTCTTATTTATCGAGGAAAACTTTGTCATGTTTGAGGGATCATTGGCAAGGCAAATGTAGAAATCTAAGTACAGTTGTATTGCTTTACCCAGCTCTAATGCTTTTTAAATGTATTTTAGGGGAGAAATCCATTTTTTTTAGAGCCGTCTATTTTAATTACCATCACAGATGGAAACAAGTTAACAAGTACTGCTAGCGTTCAAGAAGAGGTGAGATATAATTCTTTTTTAATTTTATTTAAATAGCACAGAACATACAGCTATTTCTGTGGGAGGCATGTATTTCCAGTTAAGAATAAAGTTTGCCCAAATCTATCTTGGTACTCCTTGAGAGATGGCTTAATTCTGTAGAGTTCCATGAAAGCAAAGTGAACCCTTTAACTCTTTCTTTTTTTTTTTTATACGTGTTGTTATGATGAACCTTTTCAAATTTTGCCTTATCAGCTTCATCTTCCTTTGAATTCTCCTCTGCCTGGAAGTGAACTAACCAAAGAACCTTTTCGTTGGGATCAAAGGTTGTTTGCCCTGGTGTTGCGCTTGCCTGGAGTGGCTTCCACCGAACCAGAGCAACTAGGGAGTGTACCAACTGATGAATCGGCCATCACACAGATGTGTGAAGTCACAGGAGGTAAAGGCTGCTGTTTCAGGTTTCCGGAGGAAGAATTTGGGGTAGGGGAGTATAGCCCTTATTAAATGCCATAGCTAGTCTTCGGTTGCTTGCCTTTACAGTCTGTGAACTCTGCTGCTTAGGGTCATCGTTCATACCACATTCCTGCTAATGTAGTTATGATTGTTCTAAATCCTATTTTAGGCTTTCAAATACTTGTATTATGAACCACTATTTGATTTGATGAAACTTGTGCTCTTTATTTTTCTCTCTGGCATAGGTCGCTCCTACTGTGTAAGAACACAAAGAATGTTGAATCAGTGTTTAGAATCACTAGTTCAAAAAGTGCAGAGTGGTGTAGTTATTAATTTTGAAAAAACAGGGCCAGATCCGCTTCCTGTTGGAGAAGGTACAGTAATCATTTTTTAAGCAACAATACTTTTTTTTCCCATAATATATTGTGTGGAAGAATAAAGACATTAAACACGTGCCAGTGGAATCTTCAGTATCCTTGTGCATCCCAGTCATCACGAGCATCCATCTAAACAACTAATGTTTGATCTTGGCCCATGCGTGTGTTAGGTGGTCAAATTCTCGCAACCTCCATTTCATGTCAAACATTTTCCTAAGAAAATTATTACTTTTTCTAACCCTAGTTTTTGGTTAAAACTGATTCATTTGTCAATCTCCTCCCAAAATATTTGGGTATCTAATATGGTATGGCACTTGAATAGCGATCTGATTTGGCGCTTGTGATCACTAAATATGCTAAAGTATCTTCATGAAATCTCTGTTAAGCCAGGTGGTGATGGTGGACACCTTTAATCCCATCTCTTGGGAGGCAGAGGCGGGCGGATCTTTGTGAGTTCGAAGCCAACCTGGTCTACAGAGTGAGCTCCAGGACAGGCTCTGAAGCTACACAGAGAAAAACAAACTGTCTTTAAAAAAAACAAAACAAAACAACAACAACAAAAAAAGAAAGATAGAAATCTCTTTTAATTACCATTCCACAGCAAAAGAGTGTGAATGTTTATTCAGGAACTTACAGTCTTCTGTAAGGTCGTATATTGGTATTTCCTTACCATTCTTTCACTGCAGAGTGTTTTGTTTTCTCTTCAAATGAGATCTTATAGAAAATTTGGCATCTAAGATTGCAGAATCATTGGCTAATTTTGCATAAGGAAGTTAAACCATAGTGAAGCTCCAGATGGTTTGCCAAATGGATGTTTCTGAATGGGTTTCAGAAGGATGGGGGGGGGAACTAAATGACACTATGGTGATACCTTACAGGACTTCCTTAAAGCTCTGTTCTTTGTTATTGCTTCTCCATTGTCTTAGCATGGGTGTGCACACACACACACAGCACACCATACCACACCACACACATAGCACACCATACCATATGACACACACACAGCACACCATGTCACACTACACATATATATACAAACACACACACCCCATACTGTACCACATTACACACATACACACAAACATACACACCACACTACACACACGCAAACACACAGCACACCATACCATACCATACATATATACCACACTGTACCACCCCACATACATACACACAAACACACTCAGGACACCATACCACACCACACACACACACACACAAAAACACTCACCACACTGTACCACACCACACACAAACACACAAACAGCACACCATACCACACCACACACATACACACAAACATAAGCGGCACACCATATCACCCCACACACATACATACAAACACACACCACACACAAACACACATATACACACTACACTGTACCACACCACATACACACAAACACACACTACACTGTATCACACACATACAAATACACACACACCATACTGTACCACACCACACACATATACACACTACATTGTGCCACACAAATACACATACACACACAGCACACCACACTACACACACACACACACAGACCAAGAGACTGAGAGAGAGACCTAGAGACCAAGAAACTGAGATTGCATTATTACCATGAATGGTGTTTTGTTGCTCTGATTCCCTTTGGTAAGGCCAAAGGGATTCACTATACATGGCAAAAAGCTACACAGTTTTGATCTTTTGTTTCTTGACCTGTTTTACTCTTTAGGTATTGTATCCCTTTGAGAAACTGTTGGAAAAATCTAGATTCCTTTCCCTGGAGAAAAGGGCTGAAGCCACACACAGAAAGTTTTATGCCTAATTTCAGGAGTTTCTTGGATTCTTAAGACTATTTCAGCCAGGATCCCAGCACTCGGGAGGCAGAGGCAGGTGGATCTCTGTGAGTTTGGGGCCAGCCTGGTCTACAAGAACTACTTCCAGGACAGGCTCCAAAACTACAGAGAAACCCTGTCTCAAAAATACCAAAAAAGAAAAAAAAAGACTATCTGCCAAAGAAGACTGGGGCCTCACAGCATATATTGAAGCAGCCATATAGAGAAGCGCGTGCTGCAGTGCTGTCAACTGATTGCCCATTCCATCATTTTGTGTTTACTGCCTTAACATGAACGGGAATGGGAATACTGGCTGCCTTTGCTGTCACATAAGTCACTGCCTTTTCCTTCTTTCATTTTTCATAAGCTGTATTTTTTTATTTCAGTTTGTCCTTTGCCTGAAACTGAAAGTTGTGCACAAGAAGATGAGTAACTGTAAAAACAGTCATGCCTTCTGTCCCGTATTTCTCTTGCAGACGGACTGATGGATCTGTGTAGGCCAAGCAACTTATTTGCTGCTCAGCCATGGCATAGCTGTCATAAACTCATCTATGTGCGACCTAATTCTAAAACTGGCGTTCCTGTTGGACACTGGCCAATTCCAGAATCTTTTTGGCCGGAACAGAATTTACCTTCACTAGTAAGTATTATAAATAAAAAGGGTAAGCACTGATCTGGGTTTTTTTTTTTATGACAATGAAGCTTTTGAAATAGCTCGAGGCTTTTAAGCTGTGCCACAGGAAAGTAGAACCCCACTCTTTTGGTTCCCATCTTTTATTGAAAAGCTAGTTCTATGCCTTAAAACAAAGGAGGAGAATGTCCTTTATTTTGTCATACTTTTTAGTCTTTCGTACTGCTACCTTTGCCATGTGGATATTAAAGCATTGCTTTTATTTATATATTTTTTATTTATCTTTTAACATTTATTTGGTGTGTGTGCAATCAAAGTTTGAAATATTTTTATTTATTTTTATAGTTTATAAAATAAGCTATTTTGGATATGGCTATTTTGATGCATTTGAAAGCAAATTAGGAGAGCATTATTTTAATGTTTTCTTCCTCCTAAAAGATACATTTTTCCAAGTAACATTCACACTGCTTGTTTATGTATTTATTTACTATTTGCTTTTCTTATTTTGTGTTTTTTTTTCATGGCACTGTTGGGAGTTGAACCTAGGGCTTTACACATTCTAAGCGGCTGTAGCCCAATACTGAACATGTCCTCATGTTTACTGTGGACAATATGATGGAAAAGTAATGGAAGACTGGTATGTGCAGTCAATATTGCTTCAAGGCATGAAAATGTAAAAATGGGCAGTTGGCAGCTGCTCTCCATGATGAAAGCTGGAGAAAAATGTGAGCAAACAGCTGTCTTCTGTCCTTGAAGGGAAGTGCAGATAAAAATATGTGCGCTTCTATTTAGATACACTTTCATTTCTTCCTTGCTGGTTCCTTTCGGTTACCTTAGAGTATTATTCATTTTTCAAAATTCGCTTGCAAACTAACAGGCTTCCTTATGGTCTTTTCACTCGCGCTTCATTTTGGTCGAGGGTCCTCTGTTCCTCTTCAACAGCCCTTTGCCCTGTCCCCATGTTAGCCTTTTGCTCCCAGCATTCTCCCTTCTTTTTTTTTTTAGATTTATTTATTTATTATGTATACAGTGTTCTGTCTGCATGTACACCTGCAGGCCAGAAGAGGGCGCCAGATCTCATTACAGATGGTTGTGAGCCACCATGTGGTTGCTGGGAATTGAACTCAGGACCTTTGGAAGAGCAGCCAGTGCTCTTAAC
Source organism: Ondatra zibethicus (assembly GCA_004026605.1). Lineage (NCBI taxonomy): Eukaryota > Metazoa > Chordata > Mammalia > Rodentia > Cricetidae > Ondatra > Ondatra zibethicus. The sequence continues at coordinate 32,181 of PVIU01012540.1, read as the reverse complement.
CTCTGAGCCATCTCTCCAGCCCTCCCCCTTCTATTTTAGTAGCTCGTGTATTCTGTTGCCTTCCCCACCTTGCTTCTTTAAGGCCTCTTCTTTCCCCATCTGACTGGCTCCTAGTTTCCTGGCCCTTACCTATCTACTTCCCCCTTCTAGAGATACATATTTAACCATTAAAAACTGGGATTCACTATGAGAGAGAGCATGTGTCTTTCTGAGCCTGAGTTACCTTGCTTAATAAAGTGTTTTCCAGTTTCACCCATTATCCTACAAATTTGACAAATTCATTTTTGGGGGGTGTTTCGAGACAGGGTTTCTATGTATAGCCCTGGCTGTCCTGGAGCACACTCTATAGACCAGGCTGGCCTCGAACTCACAGAAGTCAACTTGCTTCTGCCTCCCAAGTGCTGGAATTAAAAGCATGTGCTACCACACCTAGCGACAATTTCATTTTTATGGCTGAAATTTCAGTATTTATTCATCTATTGATAGACATCTCTGTTGATTCCATGTTATTAATCAAGGCACTTCTGTTTCATATGAATTCACATTTTTTTACTTAAGAAGGGCTCTCACATTGTAGGCCAGGCTGGCTTTGAACTCACAGTTGCTCTTACTCAGTTTCCCAAGTACCTATAGTCATGGCCTGGTGAGCCATTTACTTTTCAATGATAGGTAATTATGTGATGCTTAGAAAATTATCTATAAGCAAAAGTTTGTCCTTTTGTAACTGCATTTGGTAGAAGAGGATTACTCTTAGTACCAGATGAATTGGCTTCTTTTCAGGGATAGTGTTTAGGAAAACACTCTGCTCCCTGTCTTCAAGGGAAGAAGGCCTGAGCAGTTCCTGTGTGGTCCGTGGCTAAGGATGGGGAATACAACCATAGCATTGCTCCTCTAGTGCGCTACTTGCCTGTCAGGTTAATTTGCATTTTAGGTTCTAGCAATTTCCACAGTGACTTGTATTTTCTCCCAGGCTACCAGTTTTTGGGCTCTTAAATTTGCAGGAGAAGTCATGGAAGGCTAGAAGAACAGACACCTTTTAGCCGCTTTCTGTGGGTGAGGGAGGGAAAATATTCCTCGTCTCTCCCCCAGGGCTCCGAGGTAGCAAACCTGTCAGCCCATCACCCCTTCAAACCCCTTTAGTGGCAGATTTATTTCATTGTTGCTAGCTAGGGGATTTTATTCAGGTGTTTATTGATTTTTTTAAAGATATTCAGATCTAAGAAATCAGAGACATTTCACAAGACTGATTAAAACTGAAGGAAGGGAAAGCTAAAATCATGGAAATTTCCAGTAACTTATACACAGTTTGTGTTACCATTCCCCCGTATGTAGTTCACTGGAGAGCCATTTTTGTCAACTCTCAAGCATCTTATAAGTTTATAAATGATAAAGCCAAATGCATTTCTTTCCCCTTTGCATAAAGGAAACCAAGCCATTTTCATCATGTTTGTACTGGCCTCCCACCTTTCTGAGCCCTTGCCGTCCCCCTTTCTCTCAGTGGTGTTCTCTAGTTAGACAAACCTGGTGATAAAATCGCTTCTCCCTTAGTCTACTGTGGTGCCACAAACACACAGGCCTTTGAAGTTTCACCAAAAGCACCCTCAGTTTCAGTTATTCAGAGCAAACCTGTGGGTATGAGCAGTCCTATAAAAGTCCCTTTGAGGCCCTGAAGTTGTGACCAGGGTATCACAGTGTTATCATTGTATATGTTGCCCTTCCGTACCTTTGCTGTTTTTCTGTTTGCTTCTTAGTAGCCTTAACTCATTAGAAAAGTTCAGAGTTTCTCTTTGTCCAGTGGTATCTCAATTATCTAACCTCCTGATATCGAAGACCGATGCTCAGGAATGCTTAAACCTCACAAAATGGTTTTGAATGTGAGAGTCCATCATATGGACCATAATGGTTACTTTAACATAATCAATGCAGTTCACTGCATTACGTCGTTATTACGTCATTGCAATTCTAGCTCTGCTTTACGTCATCTTCCCTCTTCCACTCCTAAATAGGGATCAGAGGGGAAGAACTTGAGTCACCACCCCCGTGGTGATTCTTAAAGTTCTAGAAACTCTTCAAATACTAATCTGTATCTTAGTGATGGTTTGACAAAAATGTAACAGGGCTTTCAGAATGGTTACAATTGTGAGTTTGCTTGATATCTGATCATATTTCCTCCTTTTTTATTTTAGCCTCCACGAACATCTCATCCCGTTGTGAGGTTTTCCTGTGTTGATTGTGAACCAATGGTTATAGATAAACTGCCCTTTGACAAATATGAACTTGAACCTTCTCCCTTAACTCAGTACATCCTGGAAAGAAAATCTCCTCATACTTGCTGGCAGGTACCGATCCTTACCTACTATCCAAATGTCTATACTCATTCTGGGATCTGGGAATTGGCTATAAATTGGGGGGGGAGTCTAGAGAGAGAACTCAGTAGTTAAGAATGCATACTGGCCAGGCGTGGTAGCCTTTAGTCTTAGCACTTGGAAGTCAGAGGCAGGCAGATCCCTGAGTTCAAGGCCTGCTTGGTTTACAGAGTAAATTCCAGGAAAGCCAGGACTAATAAGGGTCTGGTGAGATGGCTCAGTGGTTAACAACACTTAATGCTCTTGTGGAGGATCCAGGTTCAGTTCTCAGCACCCATGTGGCCGTGGTAGCACACAGCTGTCTCTAATTCCACTTCCTGGGATCTGATGCCCTCTTGCCTCCATGAGCACCAGGCATGCATGTGGTATACATACATACATACATACATATATACATACATACATACAGGCAAAACACACATACACATAAAAATAAACAAAATCTTTAAAAAATAAAAACTGTAAAATCTTTACAAGAATTATTTTAAAATGTTTTAAATTTGGTAATAATTACATTGTATTGTTAAAAGAATATAAATTAACAACATAGCCAAGAGAATAATTTTAGAAAGGTATGAAACATTAACGTACTGTACATTGCCATTTATGGAAGTAGAATCTGACGAAACCATGCATTCGAGGAGCTGGGGTTGGGTAGACCCGTTCTTTTCTGTTTCCCAGGTTAAGAATTATTAAACTATGGGGTGTGATTCGATTAAGGTATGAGCAAGACTCAGCTCTTATTTTGAACTGGACAAATGAGAAGTTCTGTATATTTGGGGCCAAGAACCAGAAATCCGAGCTTCCCTTATGTATGAGTATAAGGCAGTGAGACAGTAGTGTGGTTAGTAGGAGCCTCACTGATGGGTCAACTGGGATTTTATGAGATGAGCAAATGCAGGGTACCATTCACTCGCTCTTCTAAGTGCTGTGCTGCAGTCAGAAGGATCTGCTCATGACTTAATAGATTTGCCCATGGATTTGACTTGTAAAATTCTAGAATTTTGAAAGTTGTGGCTTTTTTATTTGGATACAAAAAAGCTCTACATTACAAGGATGTTCATTCTATGACTGAGCTACCAGTCAGTAATTTTTAGGTTCTCTTGACACAGGAAACACTTTCAGACACTCATCTGTTTTGTTCTAAAATGTGAGATCACTGATGCATTGTATCTATAAACTACTTTAATTCTCTCAAGATACTAAGGCTAGTTCAAAAGAAAAGGAGCAAGCTTGAGTCAAGGATGTGAAGGGGTAAGAAACAAAATTTCAAAACTACAGGGTGGTGGTGGCATGTGCCTTTAATCCCAGCACTCGACAGACAGAGGCAAACAAGTTTCATGACAGCCAGGATTGTTACACAGAGAAAATCTGGTTCAAAAAGAAAAAGAAATTTAAAAAGTTTCAGAACTACAATATTGAACAGAAGCCAAACAAAAAAGATTACCCATTGTATACTTGTACTTTTCTATATTCAGACAGCTGAAATTAACTTCCTCTGCCGGAAGACAGAGTAGTGTTTCCTCCTGAGGATTGCAGGATAGTGGCCAGAAAGGGAAGGAAGGAGTTGCCAGTCTTGCTGGGTTTCTTGACATAGGCCATTTTTTCTGGAATATTCACCAAGCCATGTACTTGTTTACCCCTAAAATTCTAAAAATGTAGACAACAGAAGACTAACTTCTTCTTTTGAATAGTTTGGTTTGAATAGGAGGTTTGAATTTCTACAACAAAATTAAATAAAATTACAAATCACACCTTTTCTCTCAAATAAACTTTATTCTCTGTAGCATATTCCTTCTAAATCTTCTTCAAAGAAACTCGAGAAATCTGTCCTGACTCCTCCACAGCCTCTCAAATGTCATAGTCTTTGTCCTGACCTTATACTAATCTGATCTGAATGATCAGTGGGACTGAATAAGAACAAACCAGGACCGAGGAAATTTCCTAAGACCTTAGTAGAGAAGGTATTCTAGAGCCGGGAGAAGGCTCGCTCAAGTGCTTGCCCACATCTGCGAGGTCTTCAGTTCAATCCCCAGCACTCACTGTTTTTTTAAACACTCATCAAGAACATGTAGCTGTAATTCCAGCCTAGAGGTAGAGACAGGGGACTTGGAGTTCTCTGGCCAGCCCGGCTAGCTGAATTGTTGAGCTTCAGGTTCACTGAGAGATCATGTCTCAGAACATAAGGTGGAGAGCAACTGAAGACAATGCACAACATTAACTTCTAGGCCTGTACACACTTACATACATGTGCACTTATACATACATATGCACCTGCGCTTACACACACACACACATACACACACACACACACACACATTTGTTTTTTTACTTTGCATGATGCATCATTTCTCTTTAGGAAACGAAATACACTATTTTATTATAGCTATCTGTTTAAAGTTTGAATTGCAACAAAAATCTAGGGATCATTTTTTAGCACTAATGTTTTATAGAGTCATCAATTACAGAAGACAGGCTTTTTTCTTTTTCTTTCTCTTATTTTTGTTTTTTGTTTGTTTGGTTCTTTGTTTTTTGAGACAGGATCTCACCATGTAGCCCGGGTTGTCCTGAAACTCCCTCTGTAGACCAGACTGTCCTCGAACTTGCAGAGATCTGCTTGCCTCTGCCTCCCAAGTGCTGAAATTAAAGATTTGTGCCACAATACCTGGCACATTTTTATAATAACTAGATTTAAGAGGAATTTACTGAACGGTAGGTTATATAGCTATTACAAAAACCTAGCATGGTGAATTGCTGTCATTAAGAGTCCTACCAAAGGTATTTGGGAAGCAATAGAACCGGGCCTCTAAAAGGTTCTACTGGAGTCCTCATTTGAGTCAGAGTCTAAACAGGGAACACAGAGGACTCTGGCCCAGCATATCAAGTGTATGGAAGCTGACAAATAGTACATACCAACTCAGGAATAACAATAAAGAATCAAAAAATGCTTATGTGAATATAACCGATGTTCTAGTCTCTTAAGTTGATGCAGCCAAGAAAATGTGTTTGGGACTGAAGCGAAGCATCTCCTTGCTGCCTCAGAAAGTTTGCAATAGTTTCTGTCTCATAATAGGTTATAATTACGTATTGAGTGAAAAATGACTAAATGAGGAAACAGCAAGACTTAATAGCAGTATGCATGAGGACTCTTTACACAGTCTTATAAATGGCCTTCCTTTTTGGAATGTATGCTTTAGGCATGGAACCATAGTCCCGTTTTTCTAGGTCTACTGTAATCATGCCCTGTTCTTTTGGGAAGCTGGCATTCTTAATACTATTTCAACATCATTTTTCATTACATTACCAAGTGAATTTCTGGGTATCGTTGATGTGTCGTCCTGTGGCCTCTGAGTGGCTATTGTATCACTTGGTTTAATTTGTAATATAATTGAATAGCTATAATTTGAATATGCCTATTTAGCATGTTATTTTTACATAACCCTATGCAAAAATACCTAGTCTATTTTCTGAATTGCTGGGCCACACATGTTGCTGTGGAGTGTTGCCGTAAGTTGTGGCTTTACAGAAAATAATTACTGCCATAACTGTACATTGCTTCATGTTCTTCTTAGGTGTTTGTTACCAGCAGTGGAAAGTATAATGAGCTTGGATATCCATTTGGTTATTTAAAAGCTAGTACGACTTTAACTTGTGTAAACCTCTTTGTGATGCCTTACAACTACCCAGTTCTACTTCCTCTTTTAGGTGAGTAAAATATGTGCTACTTAGTCACCTTTAAAATATGGCAAAAAAATACCCGGTAGATAAGAGATTAATGAGCAGTTCAAATTCCACCGAAGAATAACCAATACTAGTGTAAATAAATGTGTGAAAACTGATTGGGAAAGATAGAACTTCATTTTCTTTTTCTTTCTTCTTCTTGTTTTGCTTATAACTGAAATAGACGAGATACCTGACCTTAACTGTTCTTCACGTTGCAAACTCCATTAGTCACCCTCTCTTCTCCAGTTTTGAGAATCGAGGCTTTTCTGTAGATGAGTTTGAGTGCCCCCAGAAAACTAGATGGTGTGTGTGTGTGTTTGTGCACGTGCTTGCGTGTGTGTGCGTGCGCACATGCCCATTTAACCTAAGCGTGTGTATATGTATGTGTGCATCACCTTCTGCTTTGGCTTTTGAAACCCAGTGTCTTGGTCTAGCTGGAACTGGCTGAGTGACTTTTCCATGGGCGCTGGAACCCTGACCTCAGGTCCTCATGCTTCCCCAGTGCCTCCCCAAATGATCCTTCTCTCTAGCTCCAAAAGTAGGGCTTTTATTGGAGAGGAATGTGATGGCTTTCGTCAGACGCCAGGGCTTCTGTGAGGCTACTGACCGCATTGCACTCCTTTCTCCACAGAATATTACCTACTTTAAAAACATATGTATTAAGCAGAGTGAGGAATTAAGGTACAAGAGTCAATTCAACTATGCAGGTTTAGGAGTTATGGATTGATTCCATGACAAAATTCTAAAGGAGCAACTTAAGTAGCCATTACTCAATGCTGTTAAAAATGTGTGTGGAGATGTTTACTCTTCATTTGGAGAGCAGTGTCTTTTTAGAGTAATATACTTCATTACATCCTTCTAGTTGTAAAGTTTTGAGGGTCTTTTTTGGGGATGTGAGGGTTTCCAAATTTTTGCTTTAAAGATAAAACCTTTAAAAAATTTGATCACAGTACTACTATTAATGTATGATGTATTTAAAAGGCAGTATTTAAGTTCCTATTTAAGAAATTTGAAAGTAGGTCATCATAAATATATCAGCATGGTTGCTTTGTATATTTAAGTTATTTTGTTTCTTAGTCTAGCCTAAGAGTTCTTTCTAAGAATATAGGCTGTATGTTAGAGGACGGTAAGATTACAATAAAGGGGCAGGGGAGATGGCTCAGCCTTTAAGAACCCTTGCTGCTCTTCCAGAAGACACAGGTTCACCAGTTTACAACTGCCTTGACCTCCAGTTCCAAGGAATATGACATTCTCTACTGGCCTCTGAGAACACTGTATGAACGTGATGCACAGACACACATACATGTTGGCAAAACAGCCAGATGCCTAACATAGAAATAAATCCTTCTTAAATTACTAATAAAATATGTCTCTATTTTATGTATTAATCTATCCTTTTTTTTCAAATATGTCCTCAATTTCCACAAATACATAATAAAGAAGATAGAGTAATTTTCATGTAGACTGTTGTAATTTTTCTATTTTCAAGTGTCCTTTTTGATTCACTTTATTGCACTAGGATTGGCATACAAAAAGCTACACGTATTTAATCTCCAGTATTCATGAGTGTACACCAATGAAACATCACTACAATTTTTGCCCTAAACACACCCTATTCATGTCTTCCCAAAGTTTCCCTTTTATTATTACTTTTTTATAATGAAAGTATATGCCATAAGATCTATTCCCCAAGTAAAATATTTATATACAAACCACTCTTGCTAACTATTGGCACTGTGCTGTAGAATGTCATGCTAGGAAACAAAGGAGACCCAGAGAGACAAATAATACATGATAGTGTTTACATGCTTCTTCTCTATCTTATAGTACTGCTTATTGCCAGCTGGCCTCAAGCTCTCTATGTAGACAAGAATGGAAATAGTAGAGAGACTTTTAGATGTAAACAGATCAGATAAACAGAATAAGTAATACCTTTAGTTTTTATTTTCTTTTTAAGAATTTATTATTTGCAGTGGGAGGGGCGCTGCTGGAGAGATGGCTCAGAGGTTAAGAGCACTGACTGCTCTTCCAGAGGTAGTGACTTCAATTCCTAGCAACTACATGATAGCTCACAACCATCTGTAATGAGATGAAATCCGTTGCCCTCTTCTGCTCTGCAGGCATACATGCAGACAGAACACTGCATACTAAGTAAATAAATTAATAAATAAATAAACAAACGAGAACGTATTACTTTATGTATAGAGGTGTTTTGCCTGAATGTCTGGTGCCCTCTTCTGTCCTGCAGGCATACATGCAAACAGAACACTGCATACATAATAAATAAATAAACAAATAAATAAATTGGAAAAAGAGAATTTAGCCGGGCGGTGGTGGCGCACGCCTTTAATCCCAGCACTCGGGAGGCAGAGGCAGGTGGATCTCTGTGAGTTCGAGTCCAGCCTGGTCTACAGAGCTAGTTCCAGGACAGGCTCCAAAGCCACAGAGAAACCCTGCCTCGAAAAACCAAAAAAAGAAAAAGAGAATTTATTATTTTCTGTATAGAGGTGTTTTGCCTGCATGTTTGTCTATGTACCACATGCATGCCTAATGTCTACAGAAACCAAAAAGAGAACTTCAGATTCCCCTAGAACTGCAGGTATAGGAAGTTGTGTGCTGTTCTGAGCTGAGACTCAAACCCGGATCCTCTAGAAGAGGAGCAAGTTAGGGCTCTTCATCACTGAGCAATGGTAAATGTTTTGCCTCGAAGCTGATTTAATCTATGTCTTGTCTCATTTTTTTCCACTGCTGGGGATCAAAAACAAGGCCTTTTACAGACTAGACAAGTGGTATACCACTGGGCTACAGCCCAGCTCTTGTAGACTTTTCAAACCTCCACATAATTCCCAAAAGACTTCAAGAAACAGCACAGTATAGCAGGGACTTTCTATAGCATTTCATTGCTTCCTGTCAAGATAAGAGTGCTGTGTAAAAAGCCTGGGAGCTTCCATCAAGGGCACCTTCTGATTTCTTTTGCTTTCTTCTGCCAAAAAAAAAAAAAAAGACCAAAGACCTGCTTTTTATGACTCTGTAAATTTATTGAAATTTGTGTCACAGGGAGTAAATAATTTATTAGGATAATAAAAAGAAGAAAATATCCAGTTGCTTTTCTTAACCAAAGTACTTTTTAAAGAATAGACCTATTTGGAGAGAACATATGTATTTTATTCCTCTTTAAGTAAAATATTTGCCCAGTGAAGCTTAGAGGAAGCTAGAGGATGGCCTGATACTAACTGTCTGCTGTGTTTAGAGCACGGACGGCAGGCAGATGTTGATAGCTGGGGATACCAGTTTGAATTAGCAAGGTAGAAATCCTTTTCTCACACTTGGAAGGAAATAAAGAGGGCATTTGGAAGTTTTCATGCACTATGTATAATATGTATATTTAGAGTACTGAAATAGTTACATTTACATATTAAAAGATAGGGGATGTCTGCATATTTAAGGGAAATATCTTGAGTTATATTGGTGCCCATGGTGTTCAAAAGTCATATTAAGCCAGCTGAGGTGGTGCCCCACGATCTTTAAGTTTAAAAAAGTCTTCAATTGAACTATTGTAACTTGGACACCATCTATATGGAACTTTGGTAGCTGCAACGACCAGGAAGAACAGCCTGACCAATTGCGATGAAATGTTTATCTGGCGTGGATCAGCTCCTATTTCCACATGTTAGTTGCTTGATTTTAGATCTTGTAAGCCGGCTCTGGACTAACATGATCACTTGGTTTTGTGTTACAGATGACTTGTTTAAAGTTCACAAGCTTAAGCCAAATGTGAAGTGGCGACAGGCTTTTGACGGCTACTTAAAAACCCTGCCTCCATACTACTTAATAGTATGTATTTGTGTGTGTACATATATTTTAACTGTCACTGATGATTCTTGTCATAAGAAATAAGGAGTCCAAAGTTTTACCCCTGCAAGAAGATTAACTCTTCTTACTTTACAAATATTTGTGTCGCCACTGTCTTCTCAAGCCATATGAAAGAGTTTGGAGATGACATGACCGCACAAAAGAGCATTGTCTTTCTGTTTCCTTTAGTTTTAACTGCCATGGTCATTGTTATAAGCACATCTATGTTTCTCTTATTAAAAACTAACCTTATAAAATTGTAGTTCTGAATGTAAGGACAAATATGTCTCAATTCATGTTGCATCAACTTCCCTTTTGAGCTCTAGAAACTCAATGTGGCTTTTCAGTACATAAACAAAACTTGGAGGAAATTAAATTACATCCTTGACACAACACAATGGGGAGGCATTGGCATTAGAGAAGAAAGCATGACGTGGCCTCATTCTGGTTTTTATACTTTGAGAAAATGATGCCTAGTGAACTGGTCTTCTGAACTGGTCCTGTAATCCTAATCAAGACGATCGAGGCCATTTCAGGGGTTGCTGTCCTAACTTAATGCCAAGTTTCTAGAGGTGAAAAGGCAGAGTCTCCGAGGGGACCAATGGTGTTGCTGGGAGGAGAAAGTGGGCTGTGCTGCTATTTACCATGGCAAGTGTGGGCTCTGCAATCATATGCTATGGGAAGTGAGTCAATGACGGGGATTAAGACCGAAAGCAATGTACTTGTTTGAATTGGCTGCTAGTTGCTCTTCTTACCCACTCTCTTCTGATTTTTTTTTCTGCTCCTTACTTCTCTGCTATTTTCATTGCCACTTTTTAATGTTCCATGTTTGGTTTTATGTGCGGCACCTTGACTTCTAAGAAATGAATCATGTCCCCTTGCCCCTTATAACTGAACTTTTGAGTATTTAAGATTTATTCTATTCTTACTGTTGTGTATTTTGTTTCCTTATAGCCATTAAAGAAAGCACTAAGGATGATGGGAGCTCCAAATCTGATATCAGATAATTTAGATTGTGGACTTAGTTACAGTGTTATCTCTTACCTTAAAAAACTCAGCCAACAGGTAGTATTGGTAAAAACAAACAAACCAAAATCCTTTGCCCTCAGAAGTGCATTTCCTTATTCTTTAGTGTAATTGTAACTTTTCAACTTAAATGTGTATATATCTCTACACTTTATGGATTAGTAATAATGTGATTCTCTATGGCTTCTAGCTTCACCATTAAATGCAGTTAAGGGTCTGTCAGTATCATTTGATGCTGTGCCATTTCTCCTTCTGCCTGCCAGTTTGTTCTGCCCATATGCTGGCTGATATTTTGTGGCCTAAGAGGGGCAGAGGCTTCATAGGGTTCTCTTGTGGGTCATATTTTGTCTGTTCTCCAACTAGTTTCTCCTCAATTCACTTGCCTAGAGCCTCCCCCTTTTGTGAGTCAGCACACCAAGGTCTGGTGTGGTTCAATACGCCTTGCCTGAAATCGCTTTCAGGAAGCATGTTAAGTTCTTATACTCACATGCTAGCCCTTAGATAAATAGCTGCCTGCTTTTCCCTGGAGAAGCGGCAGGGGGGACATGAGACCAGTATTCTTCAATCTGGAGGGTGATAGACCCCAAGGGGAGCTGGAGAGTGGAGTTCTTCCTCCTCTCTTGCCCTTCATCTACTCCTTTAGACCCCACCTCATTCACCATTATTCACCTTGTCCCTTGCCTGCCCCCCTCTATTAGTACCTCATCTTCCACTCAGCCCTCCTTATCATATTTCTCACTTTTACCTAGACCATTCTTGTAGGATGGAGATATTTGGAAACTACCGAGTTAGAGCGCTACTGCATACAATTGTGTTCTGTGATAAATTAATGCTGCAGTGTTACGCTCTTATTCACACATACATTTTTAAGTAGGAAGTAGCATTTGCAGCAACTACAGCATTTCCAGCTGAGTATGTTTGCAAGTTTGGCCTTTAGAAAACTGAATACTAAGCAAAGTATCTCAAATTTTCCTAAGGGACCTATAGGCCTACATAGCTGGGATGCTGGCACGCCTTGCTAGGAATGACCAAAAATTTAAAGCACATTCTAAAGCTTACAGATGCATACTAGTCTAGCGTGCTCATTAAGTGCAAAAGAAAATAAAGACAAGCCCAGATTTTTGACCTAACAAGTCCCCCTAACCCGCATTCCTCTCTGCTAATAGATTTTTGTTGTTGTTGTTGTTGTTGTTGTAAAGACCTTGGTTATTTATCTTTCTATTGATCTATTGATTTTTTTTTAATTTGATGTTTATGTTTGGCCTTTAAGGCTTTGTCAGGGTATGGCCACAAAGGAAGAAAAGTGAACAGAGTTGAAACTAATCCAAGTGCTGGGACCTTCTGGGACAACTGTATTCTTTTCTTGAATGAGCTTTCAAAGTCATTCAAGGAAACAGACCCTGTATCTACTATTGTCTCATATTTCATGACTTAAGAATTTGCTTAAGCATATATATATATATATATATATGCATATACATATATATATTCCAAATAATTAGTTAGGAAAATAAATATCTCTGGCCAATCCATAAGAAATAAAAAATTATTGAGCTTATTGAACATTGATGGAATTTTGTCTTTTAGAAAAAGAAAAGATTGTTGCTAATTTCTGTTAATCTTATTGCTAATTTAATAACTATATCGCCAGTGTTCCTTGAACCATCTCAGATGTATCTAAAACACAAAATATATCAAATGCTTTGCTTTAACTCATTCAAGGAAAATTAATTGATACAATGTCTATTAAGGGGATTTCCCAATGTTTGTTAATGATAATCTTACTGAGTAGACATTAAAAAATATTTGCTTAGTAACATTTGTTAAATTAAGCTTTATTTTTATAAGATTTATTGGATAATATTTTTTTTAAAAAACCATCATTTTTATTGTTTTCAAATATAATGCCAGTCTATGTGGTCTGAATTTAAGCAATAAGTTACATGTATGAGTACAGAGTTTTAAACCTTTGTGTCTGGATCCAAACCAAATGTGTTGATTTAGATTAGATTTTGCAGTAACAATATGTGCTTTTTCATGTCTATGAATGAAATTCTTGCCCATGGTTTCTATTTTTCTCCATGATTCGTTCATAGTTTTGACACTACAAAAGACAATTTGCATGAAGTCATTTGTCTTTCCAGTCCCCTCTGTGTTTGCCGTGGTAGAACAGAGAAGCATAGGGAAATGTTCACTTAACTGTTGTGCTGTGATTCGCACATGAAAAGTGTTCAGTGCGGTTCTTAAAGTATTTTTCTTAAATAATAAAATGATGACGATACGGTAGATATTTGGATAACATGTTCTGTCCTTTCATTTTAGACCAAACTAGAGTCAGAGCGAATACTAGCATCAGTGGGGAAGAAACCCCCCCAGGAGATTGGTATCAAAGTGAAAAATCATTCTGGAGGTGGCCTGCCCTTGGCTCACAATAAAAACTTTAGAAAACTGTTGAAAGAAATCATAGGGGAAAATGCACCGAGACTGACGGAACTGAATACCAAAGAATTTGCTGGCTTCCAAGTAGGGCTCTTCAACAAGGTAAATTGTGCCACTAAAAGGCATGCTTATCTGACTTTGCCTGGTACATTCATTGTTTGTGTTGCTTTAGTTTGAAATAATGGCCTATTTTGGAGTTGTTATCGTCATTATTATTAGTAGTAGTTGTTTTGGTAGTTGTATTTTGGTTTATTGAGACAGGGTTTCTCTGTATAACCCTGTGTGTCCTGGAACTAGCTTTGTAGACCAGGCTGACCTTAAACTCAGAGATCCGCCTGCCTCTGGCTCTGAGTGCTAGGATTTAAGGTGTGCACCACCATGCACAACTTGGAGTTAATAATTATTAGTGAAACCATCTTGAGATTATTCTGCCAGCAGATACTAACATGAAATTAAACGTACTAGATATATTGGTTGGTAGGAATGGGAAGTAAGCAGCTATAAAAAAGTGAACTAGAAAGGAAGCTGCAGTAGGCAGGCCACCATGTAGATCTAGCACCTACTACAGACAGACTAGTAGCAAGTGGTATGGGGATGAAGAGGCTCCGTGCAGCTTAGAGAATGCCTGAGCCAGACCGTAGGAAACCTCTGGCCCCGGGCATTCTCATGGAGGAAGTGAGTGTGATCGGAGCTGGCCCTCCATGCTGTACTTCTCAGGCCCTGGCCATTTGCAGCCTGGCTCATGCTCAGGGCTGCAGCAGACTCCGAAGGCACTGCAGCTGGGCCCGCAGCCAATTTCACTTGCTGTGCAGTCGGCAGTTGTCATCCCGTAGTGAGACTGTTGCAGCCTACCTCCCTGCCTGCTAGGGGAATCAATCTAGGTGACAAGCAGCAGTCCTACAAGACAGCTACAGACAGGCATATATAAACCTTGGGGTGTGGAGTTTTAAATGATAGGCTTGAAAATTATATCCCCAGTGACTTTAATGACTTATGGATATGTTAGCATTCAGAACAAGAAATAGAAGGTTTTCTACTTGGAAAAATTAGCAATAATCGGCTGTATTAAATATCGTTCTCTTCAATAAGATTTTAAGAGGGTTAGGTATTACATTTCTTTATTTAAAAGCCTTAGGAGTAACTGAGTTTGTTTCATTTAAAATAGGATTTGAAACCTCAGACATATAGAAATGCTTATGATATTCCACGTAGAGGACTTTTAGACCAGTTGACCAGAATGAGATCCAATCTACTGAAAACACGGAAGTTTATTGTTGGACAAGATGAAGGTAACTGAACAGTGGAATGCTCTTTAGGCTAACAGCAGACATGACTTGCATGACAGGCTTTATTGCAGAATCATTTTGTAATGTGTTAATGCTCACAGTGCTCCCATTCACTCAACCCCTCCATCTCCCTGGTTCTCTTCCCCTCAGGTGTGTATTAATCAGGATGCCATACCACCATCGCCATTGTTCTGTGTGCTCGCGCTTGCAAGTCTCAAACTCTCAGCTAGACACTGACTTTATGCCCAGTTGATAGGCACTGACATGAAGAGCGAGCATTTTAGTAGCTTGCTCAGGCAGGGTTAGCCCATCGTAAAGTGGCGGAACCTAGGTCTATCAGATTTCCAAACCTGTACACTCAGACATTGATCATGCCCAGCTGGCTGTGAAAAAGTCAGCAGCGAATACCTACTCCCCGTAAAAGTAATGAACTCTAGATAAACGGGAATATTGTGACGGTTTGCAATTTTTCTTCATCTCATTTTGTTAATTTTGAATGGGGTTACTGATCCACAAAATGATGAGCAACCCACTAGCCAACTCTCTGATATTATGCCTTGTGTGTGTGTGTGTGTGTGTGTGTGTGAGAACAGGGGCTTCCTAGGAAGAGAACTTTTGTATTTAATCAAATCCTCAGAGGGTAAGATTCTCTTTGTGACAAGAGAGTGCGATGAGTAGCTGGGCATGGTCGTTCAGTACTCAAGAGCCCAAGGCAGGAGGATTCTATGGATTTGAGTCCAGCCTGGGCTAAAGAGTGCAAACCTGCTCCAGAATACAGAGAGAGGGGCTGTAGCAGTGGCCCAATGTTTAAGAGCACTGGTTACTCTTAAAAGAGACCCTGGTTCAGTTCCCAGCACCTACATGTTGGGTGGCTTCCAACTGTCCATGACCTCAGTTTCAGGGGATCTGGCACCTTCTTCTGGACTCTGCAGACACCAGACCTGTATGCAGTGCACATATGTACCTGCAAGCAAAACAGACACATAAAATGAACATGAATCTTTTTTAGAAAACAGAGACCACTAGAACACCAAGGAGCCTCAGTGCTTCAGAGTGCAGAATGTCCACAGTGTTTTGAACTCAGATGATGGCATGTGGGAGGCCAGCCCATTTTTATGCGGTGTTGGGAAGTAAAGGAGTTTCTAGTCCTTGTGAAGTGAGCCTGTAGGCAGTATAGTGATTGTAGACCATTGACTGGTATAAATGAAGATGATGCTAGATCCTAAAGATGGTGGTAGATCCTAGGATACTAGATTTGAGATTTCAGACGATAATGCTAAACTACACATTGCTGAACCAGCTATGATAATGTCCATTCAAAAGGACCATATAGTTCAGCTGTAAGTATTAGTTTCTCTGCTGCTAATTTTACAGATTCACTTCATAGTGTCCCAGTTGCACAAATGGGCAACTATCAGGAGTATCTAAAGATGCTGGCTTCTCCACTCCGAGAGATTGATCCAGATCAACCAAAAAGACTGCATACTTTCGGCAACCCATTTAAACAAGATAAGAAGGTAGGATACCCATTTCTGTGTCTGTGATACTTTCACTGTCATTCTATCCTTTTTAGCCAGATGTATACAAATCCAAGTTCAAAATGACATCAGGACCTATGTGTAGCTGGGAAGTGGAGGAGTCTCCTAATGCAAGTTGTGTTAGTTGAATACAATAACTGTCATTTGCTGAGTACATAGTAGGACTTAGTGTTTTAAAGGAAATATGTTCATTGATCTTTTTAGGGAATGATGATTGATGAAGCAGATGAGTTTGTGGTAGGGCCACAAAACAAAGTGAAGCGTCCTGGAGAACCCAACAGTCCTATGTCATCTAAGAGAAGGCGGAGTATGTCCCTGCTGTTGAGGAAACCACAAACACCTCCTCCTGTCACCAACCATGTGGGCGGAAAGGGACCACTCTCAGCCTCGTGGTTCCCATCTTGTCCAACCCTCCTAAAACCCACCCTTGTACATCCAGGTACAGAGTAGTGGTTCTTTTCCCTTTGTCTTTCTTTCTGGGTTCCTTTTTTGTTGTTGATTAAGTAAACCATAATTAGAGCATCTGTGGTAGGCACAACAGGCCTTCCAGGACACAGAGACCCTGACTCAGTGGTCTTAGCCATATGAGTGGAGGAAGAAGATGAATAATTATAGTAATTAACAAGTGGTATTAATGTCATAATTAGTGATTAATATATGCTAGTACAAAAATGTGGAGTTATGAGCATGCCTGCTGTAACCATTTGGATCAACTTCAAAAGATAGGAAGATAAACTAAGTGTCTAAGTAGGTTCACTATTAAGAGCTCTCTGTGCTGTTGCCCCCATCCGTGACTGAACTGGTAAATCTGGGGTCTCTCTCCTTGACCCCACTGAAACAATTCTCAAGATCACTCGTGTTTTCCATACATTGTCTTTCCCTCTCGGTTGTTTTGGGCTCAGTTGCTCACACCCTCCTCTGTGGAAACCCTTTGCTAGCATACACATAGTTTCTTTTCCCGCTAGAAGTGACTCCTTTCCATCCTTTCCCGTCTGTGCCCCTTTTTTCCTCACAGCTAGATACTGTCGGCCCCCACAGTTCAATCCTGGGACCTCATCTCACTGTGTTCTCTTCCTAGGGTGGTCCCCTGCCGCTTTGGGGCTTTCGGTTGGGTTTCTATTTGAACAACTTCTAATATTCACACCTCTAGACTACAGTTCTTTCCTCTGCTCTCAAGCCTGTATTTAACCACAGACAGTGTCTAACAGACAATAATGTTTTATGTGTTACAACTGAACGCCTGGTTTGCATCTCTCCAGAAGAGCTCTGTTGGCATCCTTCTGCATGGCAGTTCATGAAGTTATCCCTCACTCTACTGGAAAAGCTATGTCACCTTTAAGGATTGGTAGGGTTGAAAAACCTTATATTAAAATGTAGTGTTACTAATACTGTATTGTCGGTGCTGAGTGACCAACTTAAAGTCACTGAGCCAGAGTCAGGAAGAACTGAGTATCACATAGTCTCATATGCTGGCACCTGGACATACGACCATGATTTTTAAAATTCTCTTTCTCCCATTAACAGGGTGAGGTAATTTGACATTCAATTCAATTCCTGCTTCTTACTATTTTTCTCCATTCCTTCACTCCATGCTTCCATGAAGTTTTACCAAGTGTCTCTTCTTAGATGACCTCTCTGCATCTAATTCTTATTTAGTTCCTACCCATCTTCTCTCCTGATTTGAAGTCCGAGTGAAGATGCCAGCAGATAAATACAAGCGTGCCACATCCATACAGAAAACGCATCCTTCGTATTGCCGAACCTTCAGGATACAGCCTGACTCTTCGCCCTGGTTCACACAGCTCCACAGAGCCTGACACCACAGTTCTCTCTTATCTCAAGTTCCAGAGATATCCTCCTCACGCTTCACTCTGCTGCCCCTGGCTTAATGCTGCCCTCGCTACAACTTGGCATCTTTCCAGAAGATCCTGCCACCACCTGGCAGCCCTGGAGGCTCCCTCTCTCATGCCCTATTTCTGTCTTTCCTTGAGGGTGCCGTGGCTCATTCTGTAGTTCCTCTCTGATGGCCCCGTGACACTGTGGGTTCTGTAAGGGCAGGCAGGGTCAGTTCCTTTGTTTCTTGTTCACTGCTGATTCTCAGCTGCTACCCTGATGCCTGGCACAGCAGAAGATAAGCAAATGGCATAGAGGTATTTGCTTGAGAACGGAAAAATAATTACTCTGGCATCAAAAGGGAAACGGGCAGAATCATCTACAGATAGGCAGTTGCTTAGCAGATGAGGGCAGAGAATTTGTTCAGTCCTAGTAGGCATCTCAGTTTTCTCAGAATATCTGTTTTACCCAGGAAGCGTATGGTATGCACAATTTGTAGGGGTTCAAACTCAGGAAAGGGTAGCAGTTTATATGTGACTTTGAAGTGTACAGGTTGACATTAAGCCCTGAGCACCAGGGAAGGGACCTATGAGTGCTTAATTAGCATCTTGATTTCTGTATGCATTCATAGTGGGAAGAGTCTCAGATCACCGTCTGTTCTGTCCTCATCAATGGAAGCGATCATTTCCTTGAAGCTGAGGAACATGGAGGTGTACTTGTAGGATTGATATGATGTACTCACTTCAAAGCTCAACTTCTTAATTTGCTTTCCAGATGCCACTGTCATTCATGATATCCATGAAGAGAAGATGGAAAATGGGCAAAGCACAGCTGATGGCTTCTTATTAAAATCTGCTCCAGCAGAGTTTATGAATATGGCAGAAGATGGCCTTATATCCAACCAATTGGATTCACTGTCTGATGACTTTACTGGTCTCAGGAAAGATGGACTCATTCACAAACCTAGTAATAATTTACTTATAGGAGGAGACAAAACCTGCAGTCTTTCTGTAGATGACAGAAAAATCGCAATGGCATCTGCTTTGGAAACTGTGCCAAATTCAATGCAAATCACTCCTGCGATGGCACAAGGCATCAATGCCGACATAAAGCACCAACTGATGAAGGAAGTTCGAAAGTTCGGACGGAGTAAGTAGCGACGGAATATCTATAAGAAATGTAATGGGAGAATCCCTCTTGTATCATTCTCAAGAGATTTCTATTGTTGGTTTTGAGACAGTCTTTCATACAGCTCAGGCTGGCCTCGAACTCTCTATGTGGTCCAGATTGGTGATATTGCCTGGTCCTGTCTCTAACTCTATAGTGCTCACATTACAGGAATGTGCTGCCACAGTCAGTTAAGGTGCTGCTAAGGATTGGACCCAGAGTCTCATGCTTGTTAGGCAGGCGGTCTACCAACTGAGCTATGCCCTTAGCCCCAGAGTAGAGTCTGGTCATACAATTTTTGGTCAGTCTTGGGCTTTCACTTGACTTAAAGTGATTCTTCTGGCCTTAACTTAGAGTGGTTTCATTTTGCTGCTTTAACAAGTTACCAGGTGCTCATCGCTTCAGATAGCACAAGCTGATTACTTCACAGCTCTGCAATTCAGACTATTTTTCACTGGACTAAAGTGAAGACAAGCTGGCAGGCCAGTGCTTCTTCTCAGGGATAAAGGCAGAGTCTGTTTCCTCGCCTTTTCTGGCTTCCGCAGGCTGGCTGCATTTGTTGTGCCCGTGGTCCCTTCCTGCATCAACTCAGCAGCAGAATACTTTTTTCCTTTGGCTTCCACTTCTGTCCTTAATGTCTTTTCTCTCTGACCTTTAAGATTCCATTTGTTAGCCAGGTGGTAGTGGCATACACCTTTAATCCTAGCACTGGGAAGATAGAGGCAGATATATCTCTGAGTTCTGAGTTCGAGGCCAGAGAGAGTGCAAGTACAGCCAGGACTACGCAAAGAAACCCTATCTAAAAAAAAAAAACAAAAAGGAAAGAAAAAATTATAATTTTAGATTAATCTTTGAGATCTGTATACAATATATTTTGATCATATTCATCCTCAACTCCTCTCTTCCAGATCCACCCCACCTCCTACCTCCTCAACTTCCTCTCCTCTTTTTTTTAGTAACTGGTTGAATCTACCGTGCACTCCTGGGTGCAAGGTCGTCCACTACCATGTTGAGCAATACTCTCAAACAAACTGATTCTCCCTCTTCCAGAAGCAATCAAATGTCTATGCTATTCCATCTTAAAAGGATATTACAGCTACACTGAACCCTTGTGCATAAACCAGGACAAACTCAATATTCACAATCTAATTCCATCAGCATATAAAGCATATATGGTAATAAATTCACAGGCTTCATGGGTTAGGGCAGTTTGGGGCAACCAGTATTCAGTGTACCTCATTTGAGTACTATTTATAAGAATTTCTTTCATGAATATATGTAGACATTTTTATTTTAGTGTTTAACATACCAGCTGTGCTTATGACTTTCTACCCATGAAGAATGATTTCTGAGGATACATGATTGAATTTTATTTCTCATTCATATTTTTATAATACTGAATTTTGTAATATCACCAGAGTATGAAAGGATTTTCATTTTGCTTGAAGAAGTGCAGGGACCTCTGGAGACGAAGAAACAGTTTGTTGAGTTCACCATCAAGGAAGCTGCAAGGTGGGTATAAACAAAACTTCTAAAGGTTTTCTAATTGTTTTTGGTATTGTTTTTCTTTTCTTTTGTTTACTTTCAATGTAGGATCCAAGGAAAGACAAAGAGGGGTATAGGCTCTACCTTAATCTGTGAAAGGAAACACTTGTCCCCACTCAGAGTTAAAGCTGCTTCCTACAGTGTTCGGATGGAAAGACCAGAGTCCTGATTCATGGCCCCTAGCTTGTGTGTGTGTGTGTGTGTGTGTGTGTGTGTGTGTGTGTGTGTGTGTGTGTGTCTTAGACTGGCCCTCACATTTGCTAAGCCATGCCTTTGCATGAGGTGACTGACACTCCCTTTGGGTTGCATGCTACCCAGCACTCTGCACACTATCAACTCTTCTGTGATGGTCAATAATATTTCTTTTTATTTTCAGGTTTAAAAGAAGAGTCTTAATTCAGTACCTTGAGAAGGTACTAGAAAAAATAGATTCCCATCCCCTTCTTAACAATGTGAATCACATCAACAGCAGATCATCATGTTAATACCAAGACCAGTGAGGAAAAAGAACACCTTTTCTATGCTGTAGGCTGGAATGGGACCTTCCTGAAGCCCTCTAGAATGTTTGAGTGAAGGGAATGGATGACCTAACTCAGGCTAAGAAAAGCGCTTGACTAGAGCTTTTAAAGATTATCTGGAAGTAAAAGTTGGGCTTCTGCCTTAAGAGTTATAATCGAAAGTATTTTTTTATTTCGTTGTTTATTTTTCCAGTTAGGAAAAGCGATGTGAAATCACACAGCACTGCTGCTCCTCCTACAGCTAATAGAGTTCACTCATTGGAGCGTTGCCATTCCAGACGTTTTCCGAGTGGGCAGGGGCCACCCTCAAGGAGAGCACTGCCTAGTGTCCTCATTGTGTCCCGTAGTACAAGTAGGCGTGTAGAATCGAAGTGGTCATCATGCGCTCAACAGAATTTTCCACGATTTCTAGCTGTGCCTTTTAAACCATGCAATATTCAGGATAGTTGGAATCAAAGAGTAAAAAAGCTGCTATTTAGGTAACTTATTTGTCTCTGGGAAGGGGCAGGGAGAGTAAGCAAGCAATCTACCTCCAGTGCTCTTCCATTTCATCTAGAAACATTGCAGAGTGCATCTGAGGCTGCACTAACCTCTGACACTTGTTCTTGCATGTGACAACAGAAAGTCTTCAGGTAGACTTGGACAATTTTGTGCTTTGGAAGCACTAAAAGGAAAAATAATATGTATATTTTCTTTGATGTTTATATAAAAGTTTATATGGAGCAGTATTGTTGTTTTTATTTGTAAAAAATGTAAGTGATCAAAGAGATTTTCACTTTGCATATATGAATAAAATCCTTTTATTGATTTTCAAAAGTTTATTGGTAATACATTTCTAGTTGTATGTCTCTTGTCAGAAAAACAATTGCACATTATTGTAGTTAGAATTTTCTTTGGGGCACCAACCAGCTCCCAAATAAAGAGATAGAGACTTATTAATTATGAATGCTCAGCCTTAGCTTAGGCTTGTCCCACTAGCTCTTTTAACTTAATTTAATCTGTTTCTATTCATCTACATTTTGCCTCGGGCCTTTTTACTGTTCTTTCATTATGGATGACCCACTTTTCTGCTTCCTCTAAGTCTAGCTGGTTGGCTTCTGGTATTTCCCTGGTGTCTCTTTTTCTTTCTTCCTTCATGACCTAAATTCCTCCTCCTACTTACTTTCCCTGCCCAGAAGTCCCACTTATACCTCCTCCCTCGCTATTGCCCAGTCAGCTTTTTATTAGACCAATCAGGTGCCTTAGGCAAGCAAGGTAAAACAGCAACACATTTTTTTTACGTAGTTAAACAAATGCAGCATATCTTTGCAACACACTATCAAACAAATTAACATGTTAATAAGAGGGCCCATAAGATGGCTTAGCAGTAAAGGCCTTTGCCACCAAGCTTGGTCATCCAAATTTGATCCCTGGGACTCACATGGTAAAAGGAGAGCGCCAATTCCCAAAAGTTGTCCACTGACTTTTACATGCGTCAAAGCACATGCGTGTATTTCCATAACTGAATGAATATTTGTTTTAAATGTTAAAGGAGTTGATCTTGGAAGCATAACTCCCAGGAATGAATGGTATTAGAAGGGTCTCAGGAGGCCAGGCCCTCCCAATTGCAAGTAACTGGGGAGAGAAAACTGCCAAAATCAAACTCATTGGAACTCTGAAATAAAGCCAAAGGGGTTTTCTCTTTTTTCCTTTGAAAATTTTATACAATATAGTTTGAACAGACTCACCCCTGCCAAGTCCTCCCATTCCTACCCTCTCCACCACACATCTCTTCCCACCCAACTTTGAGATTTCGTTTTTTCATTCTTTACCCATCAAGTCCAGTATGTGTGGCCCAGATGGTCATGGGAGTGCAGCCTGACCTGGTGTGTGCTCAACTTACCCAGGAGTCCCATCCTTAAAGAAAACTGACTCTTCCTCTGTCAGCAACTATCAGATGCCCAGTAGCTCCTCAGCTAGTGGTGGAATTTCATGCCTACCTTTCCCCCTCCGTGCTGGGGTTTTGTCTGGTTGGAGCTTGCACGGGTCTTCTGCATGCTATTGCAATTGCTGTTAACTCATTTGTGTATCTGCCCTTTATGTCTGGAAGACAGTTTCCTTGGCGTTATCCTCTAGCTCTCGTGGTCTTTCTTTCCCCTTTTCCCCAAAGATCCCTGAGCATTGTGGGGAGAGCTATATATATTATATATTTCATTTAGGACTGAGTACTCCAGTCTCTTATTTTTTGCATGTTGAGCAGTGGAGTAGGTCTGTTAAGTGCCATCTACTGCAATAAGCTTCTCTGATGAGAGGTGAGAGGTGCACTGATCTATGGGTATAGCATGGCATTAGAAGGAATTTTTATATTATGTCCATTGAGGAGAATAATAGTATTAGGTTCTTCCCTAGGACCTCTGACCTATCCAGTCACAGATTCTTGACTACTTGCACAGTACTGGGCATGGGTTACTTCTCATGGAGCGGCCTTAGGTCCAGTCAGAAAGTGATTGACTACTCCCACAGCGTGCCACTATTGCATCAGTGTGCATGTCGTGTCACATCTATTGTTATAGTTTGCAGGGTTTGCATCTAAGTGAGATTTGAGGATTACTTTCCGGCAACATGCATAGCATCTTCTAGCACCATGGATGCTAGCCAATAAGGATAAAGCTCCCAAGTAAATACCAGCTTGATTTCTCCATGTTCTGTGACTTACTTTAAGAATGGAATCTTATATTCAAGTTCTGGAGGATGGCCAAGAGTATTAACACTAGTCTATAATGCTTGGAAGTCTATGTCACCCCATTAAGCAACAACAACAAAAAAGGTAGCTGCTGTTGAGTAGTTTCCTTCCAGACTAAAAAAAAAATTCCATCATTCAGGAAAGCTTCTTAAAAGAAGGTAAACAAAGAAAATAGCTTCAAGAAGTCCCTGAAACTCACCAGATTGACTAGGACCCTCCTCATCAGAGTAAGCAAGACTTTTAAGAGGCACGGGGCTGGAGAGATGGCTCAGTGGTTAAGAGCTCTGCCTGCTCTTCCAAAGGTCCTGAGTTCAATTCCCAGCAACCACATGGTGGCTCAGAACCATCTGTACTGAGATTTGGTGCCCTCTTCTGGCCTGCAGAGATACATGATGTCAAAGCACTGTATACATAATAAATAAATAAAATTTAAAAAATCAGAAATAGCTTTTTTGAAAAAAAAAAAAAAAGGTGCCTCAACATAAAGCCAGCCACACTGAACCTGTGGAGAGATGGCTCAGTGGTTAAGAACACTGGCTGCTCTTCCAGAGGTCCTGAGTTCAATTCCCAGCAACCACATGGTGGCGCACAGCCATCTATAATGAGATCTGGTGCTCTCTTCTGGCCTGCAGGCACACATGGAAGGAATGTTGTATACATAATAAATAAATAAATCTTTAAAAAAAACCACACAGAGAGACATATATAAACTTGCTTTTAAAAAAAGTCACTCTCTGAGAAGACAAGCTGCAAAGAAGACCCTTAGACCAGATCAGCTGCCTGGAAGAGACAGACCAGGGAAGCTACCTGGAAGAGGTTTAGTTCAACTGAGGCACTTGAAATGGACACTCTCCAACCTGTTGAGACACCTGCAGGCTGTGCAGTGTGCTCCAGGTTCCCAGCTTTGTGAGCTGTCATCCATGCTGGGGTGGTCTTTGAGTCATTTCTGCTCCTGTAAGTAACCCCTCATCCATATTTCTGTAAGTAATACCAATAAAACTCGAAGGTTTGCCATGTTGGACTTTGGTGGTATTTGTACTTTGGCCTGGGGTGAGTAGACATGTGTGTAGACTCTCCCTAGGAAAAGTCTTGTCACACAGCAGCAACACATTATCTGCTAGTGTGGGATGTTTAGTTGGAGTATTGTCCCGGGTTTGTAATAACCAAAATGAAAGTGGAATAACATGAAAAGCTATGAAAATATAGTGGGAGAGCTTGGTGGTGCTTCAACGTACACTTGTGCAACCCTTTTCAAGATATAGTCATGGTTTTTAAGATGGCATAGTAACTGGATTTAATATTATATATTAATATTTAATATCTTAGATAGCAAAGAGCTAAAGGAAACACAGATAAATAACTGCATAAAAGCAGGAAGATTATGTGTAAATAAAGATAATGAATAGGTAAACAAAAAGAGAGGAAGCAAATAGAAGGTATGGACCTGAAAAGTATAAAAACTGACATGGAGAATTCCATAAGCGAGTTCAACAGCAGATTTTAGAAGACAGAAGAGCCTGTTGTTAGAAATCATCCAGTGTGAGGAGTGTAAAGAAACTGGGGTTAAGAAAAATGAAAAGAGCAGAGGATGTAACTGTCAAAAGATCTGGGTTCCTAGCCTTACTACTAAAACAAAACAAAACAAAAAGCAGTAAGTAGAGTTTGACAGACTCACTGTAGCCTATGGGCCACAATCAAGCATGACAATGTATGTTTTAGTTACTTTTCTGTTGCTGTGGCAAAACCCTATGACCAAGGCAACTTATAGAAGAAAGCGTTTATTGGGACTTACTGTTTCAGAGGGTGATTCCATAGTCATCATGGTGGGTGCATGGCAGCAGGCAGCCAGGCATGGCACTGGAGCAATGCTTGAGAGCTTACATCCTTATCTGCCCTAAGAGGCACAGAGAGCTAATCTGGAATGGTGTGGTCTTTGGAAACCTCAAAGCCCACCCCTAGTAACACAGTTCCAACAAGGTCACACCTCCTAGTCCTTCTCAAAGAGTTCTTCCAAAGTGGGGACCAAGTATTTACCTTTATGAGCCTATGAGGCCATTCTAGTTCAAATCACCATAGTGTACATTAATAGGATTCCTGGAAGAAGAGATGAGAGAGCAGTGTGAAGACTATGTAAAGAAAATATTTAAAGATCCAGTAGTCCCAAACTCTCAATTTAATAATAAATGTTTATCTGCATACCCATCCAACCCAGGGAAGTGCAAAGCAGAGAAACAGCCACGGACATAATCAAACCATTAAGAGACAAAAGATTCTGAAGACCACCAGAGTATTTTGTTACATACAAGAGACTCACCCTAATTTAAAGTTTGCTTTCTTATCAGAAGCATGGAAAGACAAAAAGCAATATAATAATACTGAAAATGCTAAAAAGAAAAAGGAGTTGGGGTTGTAGCTCTGGTAGAGTACTATCTAGTCTGCACAACGCCCTGGGTGCTCTTCACAGCACTGCACAGAAATGGGAGAGGGGTGGATTAGAGCAGCGGAAGGGAAGTGCTGTCAATCAGGAATGGTATCTCCAGCCAAACAAACCTTCAACTAATGATGGAGAATTTAAGAAAGTCTCAGGTAGACAAAAACATAAGGGACTGCCTGCAGTACCAGTGTTCTCCAGACTGAAAGGAACACATGTACACAAGATGGCAACTGGTAGAAATAAAGAAATCCTCATAGAAGGTAACTCCAATGAAGGTACCTGCACAGGTTCCTTTTAGGTTTTAGGTTAAGGCTTGGGAGGTGAGGATAATATAGAGTTAGTAAAGATTACAGAGTTTCTCTTGGTGTTGCAAACACAATTGGAAAGAGTCTTAATGGATGCAGGATAGTGTGCATACAAAGTCACTGAATTGCACACTGAAAATGGGTAAAAATAGCAAATTTAAGTTATACATATTTAAGCATGATTTTAAAAATGTCAGCTACCAAAAGCCATTGAAGTGTAACTTAAAATGGATGAATAGCACAGCGAGAGTTATGTGTCAATATGTTGGTTGAATATTGGGGGAATGGTTTTTGAAAGAACATGATGTAACCGTATGCTGTGTGCAAGGGGCACATTTGAGATTCAAAGTCACAGGCAGATTGGAAATGAAAAGGTAAAAACAGTTACTTCATTGCAAATGATCATCAACAATGAGGTTGGTGGCAATATAAGACAAAGTAGGTATGAAACCGGAAATGGTTACATGGTACAAATAATATACCCTATATACTAATAAACGGGACAATTCACCAAGATGGGAAAATTACAAACAGATGCAGTAAATGAAAAAAATGAAATGAAACATAAATTGAGAGAATGAAGAGATAAAGAACTCCACAATGATAGTTGGAGACCATTAGGAAGAACTATTCAGAAGATGAACAAAGAAACAGGACTTCTTGAACAGTGCTAAACAAAACCAACCACAGTTATATTCGACACACCACCACCCACTAAGTCTACCGCACTTTGTGCATCCATCAGGATGACAGCTAATTTTGCTCACCAGCTCCAAAATCACCCTTTTGTCCTGCGCAGTGAAAAAGATTCTTGTTCCTTTAAAGATCTTTGTTGTGGCAATGGCCACTGAAGTCTGTCTACAGCGGACTCCTGGACACACACACACAAAAAGCCCAGCTTCCTGG
The DNA here is from genome assembly GCA_004026605.1 of Ondatra zibethicus. NCBI lineage: Eukaryota > Metazoa > Chordata > Mammalia > Rodentia > Cricetidae > Ondatra > Ondatra zibethicus. The sequence goes on along the minus strand of PVIU01012540.1, from coordinate 4,521 downwards.
TTTTGGGGGCTGGTAGCAGCCAGTTTTCCTGATTTCCAAGCTTGTGTGTAACAAGTTTTGGTCGGTACCCCACTGCTTCTCCACGGCCCAACCGGGGCAGAGCCCAAGTAGCCCCGCAGCAGTAGCTGGCCAGTTAACTTCCTTTCTGGTCTTCTGGGCCACTAATAAGTCAAAGTCCTTTGACAAAACTAGTGCCGCTCATTTCATTCTGTTCCAGACGCACCGGGGAGCATTCTCCAGTGGTCAGTGCGTAGAGTACGGGTCTCTACGAAGTTCCAGGTAACCACACTGCACACAACTGCACAATCCCTAGGCCTGCTCCACCGTATCAGGATTTCAACGCTGAGATGCATGCACTGTTCCCTGGGTGAGTGCTGTCATTTAGCGTGGAATGCAACTCCAAGAGTGGCATTCTCAGTCTATCGTGGGGTCCTGTGCCATAGGATATTTACGATGGCTCTCTGGGGACACCTCTGGGAGCTAGAGAATGGCTTTCCTGCAAGCTCTCAACTCTTTTGTAGGCCTGGGTGGGCTTCCCTCTGGTGGGGTTCTCCTTCATATCGCTGAAGGACTTCTGCCCAATCAGTAACCACTTTGCTCGTGGCACGCTCCATCTCTGCCCATTCACACAGAATCCTGAGGAGGCTAGAATTCTCCAATGTGAGAGTACGGTTAGGCTCAACCGATCCTGTTCCTTTCAGCCTCTCTTCAGCTATCTTCTCCGTGATTCTTTTGCTACTTTTAAAAGTGGAAAGGGTTTCATCAAGTGTAAGTCTCCGCTTGGAAGAAGGGCTCTTAACTATGAGAAGGGTCTAGTCTACTGAGAGGGGGTGGGGTTTTTTTTTTCTGAGTCAGCCATGTTGGGCTAGGTCTCATAAACCCAGGGGTGGGAGTTTTCCTTATGTCCTCAAACTCAGCCAAGCTAGGACCTGGACTCAGCTACAGAGGGGGTGACAATTTTGCTTATGTCTTGGAATTGAGCCATGTTGGCCCTAGAGATGTCTGTCTATTTTTTGGGTCCTTAACGCCAGCTATGTTGGACCCAACTCTACTCAGCGGTGGCAGTTTTCCTTGGATCTTTGAACTCAGCCAGGCTTAACTTCCCAGGGGTAGTGATTTTTCTTGGGGTCTTGAATTTGTAATACCGGGGGGGGGGTGTCTCAACTACCTGTAGGTGATGATTTTGTTTGAATTCTTGACCTCAGTCATGCAAGAGACTCAGCTTCAGAACTGTGACTATGCCTTAGGAGTTTAGGTGAACACTTTCCTGAACATTGGTTGTGTGTAGAGAGAGACCAGGATGCTTAGCTTTAGCCATGGGGTGGCAGATTCCACCTGGATCCTTTTGGTCCAGAGGGAATGTTTCCCTAAGGGCTCTATATAACCCTTCAGCTGCTGTCTTGGGCACCTGAATCCAGTAATTTGGGAAACTTCCAACGGTGCCACCTATTTCTTCCAGTGTGTTGATTTTTTTTGTCCCTCGGGTTTCCAGTTTTGCCACTCAGGTGGCAGGGTGTAGATCACTCGCTGTGTTGGGACTTGCAATTCTCTGATGACAAGGGAGATTGAGAACCATTGTGTTTTTGACTTCCTGCGCTAATTTTGTTGGGATGTTTGTCTTTGAAAATGTAGTTTGTGGTTCTGCATAGATCCTGAAATCTGCTCATGTGCTGCTGCTGCTGCTGCTGCTGCTGCTGCTGCTGCTGCTGTTATTGGTGTTGTAGTTCTTTTGATTCAGGCTCTCATACCCCTCAGGCTGGCCTCAGATCAACTCCACTCCTGGCCCAGCCTCTCCAGCGCTGAAGTTACAGATGTATACTACTACATCTGGACAGTTCCACTCCTTTGCTAGACATATGTGCACACATCCAAGGAGAGAATTTTAAATTTCTTCTTTGTCTTCTTTCTGCTTTTAAATTTCTGTTTTCAGTTGGGTTCTTGCTGTGTAGACCAAACTGGTCCCAAACTGCATTCTCTTGCCATAGGCTCTCCAATGCTAGCATTGCAAGAATTTGCCAACATGCCCAGTAGTAACACTGTGGAACTACTGTCTTTTAGTTGAATAGAAATTAAAATTCAATCATTGTGGCCAGTGGTCTTCTTCTTCAAAAGAAAAGCTTTAGTTAGGATTGCCTGTTGGTACAAGGCTATACTCCTAGCTACCTGAGAGGTTGAGGCAGGAGGAATATTGCAAGCTGAAGGACTGTCTGGACTACCTAGCCATTTCATGCCAGCCTGGGCAATAAATAAATAAATGAATGAATAAATGATAAATGGACGGACTAAAGATGTGATATTATCTTTCTAGAAGGAACCAATGTTAATGACTTTTAAAGACTTCTATTCCATGTAAAGATTATTCTTTTCAATTTACAGAAATATCCACTTTCTCTAAATGATGGTTTATACTTTGTATGTAATGCATTAGCATGTCTATCAGTAGGTGGTAAAGGTTTGGGGCATGCTTTCATTGATACTTGGACATGTATTTACTAACTGTTTGTGCTTACTCTACAGAAATATAGGTGGCTTGTGATTCTTGTCCTTAGGTCTGGAAACTTGGCTAAAGTCACTTAGTAACGGCAATGGTTTTGTGTCATTTTAAAAGGTCTGTCCAGTTATAAATGTCACCTGTGGGTAATGAATGATATTTGCATTAATTCTTTCCCAGGCTTTATGTTTTCATATTGCTCCGACTCTGCCACACTATTAGAACATTTAACATATTGTTGGGTAGAGAGTATGCATCCTTGTATTGTCTGTAATTTGGGGGAGAAATTGCTTGATATTTTAGAATGGAATTTGATGTTGTCACAGATTAGTTTTTAGTTTGTGTGGTAGACACACTTTATTATTAGTTAACTGTGACTGTGGCTTGTGCTACAATAATGGGTGTCAACAACATTGCATCCCTCATGCATTATTGCACTTCACTCTTGTTCTCCATACAGTCCCTTCCCCTCTCCCTCTTTCCCCCCTGCTACTGCACTTCTTCCACCCAAATGAGCCTGCTGCTGCTTCCTGTTGTGTATACAAACTGCTACGTCTAGACTGTCATATGAGAGAAAACAGGCTATTTTGTCTTCTGTCAAAACCCTTCAATGGGTTGCACAAGTTGTTTTGTATTCTCAGTTGCTTTCAAGTCATGAAGAAGATTTGAAGCTTAAGGCATCTTTTAAATGACCAGCTACTTCCCTAACCCTTTCCCGTGCTTGAAGTTGATTGAGGTTGAAGCAGCCCTGCCCCTCTGCACCGAACTGTACTGTGACATGCTGCATGCTTTCCACCCACCCTTGGATTTTGCTTGCTAATCGCTTATTTAAGATGCTTATCTCTATTTTCAGCAGAGATTGTCCCCATAGTTTTGTTTCCTTCTAATACATTGTATGCTGATTGTCATTAGCTTTCTATTGGCTTCACAAAATACTTTAGAAATGAACTCATTTTTTTCTGTTTGTGATAGAATTTGCTTAAATATAATACACCCTTTGGAATTTTTACCTAAAATATTATACGCCCTTAAGAGGACTCCTTAACAGAAGCCTTGTGGATATGAAAGTTTCCAATTTTGCTTTAAGAAATTTTACCAAATGAAAGACATTTTGATTTTGTGTCCCAGAAGGGACAGATTTTATTAGGTAGGGTTTTTTTTCTATATTGTATCGATTTTTATCTCACTTCAAACACCAGAAGTAAAATGTCTGCTCTTTCACCCCTGCCTTCTGGTTTTCTGGTTATGTACTCTTTTCATTCTTTTGTCTGCTCATGCTTTGGTTCTGAGCTAGAGGAGACTGACCTTGAATTTGCAGTAGCAATCCTACTGTCTGGGTTCCACGTGCTGCTCTAAGAAGCATGAACTCTGGGGCCAGCTTGGCTGCTCCCTCTTGGGTAGCTGTTTCCTCTGCTTTGCCTTTTAATTTCCCACCAACACTCTCTGATAAAATGCAAGACTTGTATCTATTAAGACTCACTCTATGACAGAAAATGTGATCTGTTTGTAGAATGTTCCATAGGCTGCTGAAAATAATAATGTGTATCCTAGCTATTAGATGGAATATTCTGTACATGTCTGTAAAGCCGGCTTGAGCCATGGTACAGCTAGACACTGAAGTTTCTTCACTGGTTTTCTTGTCTGACATATCTATGGATTGATGAGAATCTGCATTCAAACAATCACTTTTATGGTATCTTGACCTACCTGTCCATGTCCAGTAGTTTTGAGTCTATGGAATCAGGTGACCAACATTTGCTGTGTGTATTTATAGTTGTTACATGGTTTTTGATGGATTGTTCTCTTTATTAAGATGCAGTGATCTTCTTTGTTTTTTTTCCATACATTGTTTTGTTTTATTTTTTCCATTCAAGAACATAATTAAAGAAATAAAATTTTTTTCCTTTCTTCCCCTTCTCCCGGTCCCCTCCCACTACCCCCCCACCCCTCCTCCCTCCCCCTTCTTCCTTGAAAGAGGGCATGGTGCCCTGCCCTGTTGGAAGTCCAAGGCCCACCCCCATCCCTCCTGG
>PVIU01012539.1:0-59628 GCA_004026605.1 Ondatra zibethicus | reverse complement strand
CATTCCTCTCTTCAAAGTGGGTTAGTAATAACTATTATGTACACAGCCATGCTCTCATTAATGTTCCATGTTTCATTTCAGCCTCCAAATGTGACATTGTGCTGACACAGTCAACAGATGTCTTGGCTGTGACTGAAGGGGAGAGAGTCGCCATCAACTGCCATGACAATTTGGACTGTTCCATACTTTTATACTTCTAATAATAAAAGCCAAACCACACTCCAGGGTTCTTCATCAAGTATGCTACTAATTTCATCTCTGAAATCCCCTAGAGATTCAGTGATGTTGTAGAATATTATTTTAAGTTGTCTTACTTTTACTTATGTTGCATTTTTTACCTCTGTAAAGCTGTGTTTCTGTGCCAGTGTAAAATACTTCATGATCTAAGAAAGTATTGTGCAGCCAAATATTGAGGCAGGAGAGAGAAATAGGTGGGGCTGACAGACAGAGAGGTTAAATATATGGAGAAATATGGAGAAAAGAGGATCTGGGAACCAGAAAGGAAGAAGAAGGTCTTCAATCATTTCAATGTTGCATAAACAATGTGTGTTTATATATAGTATGGATGGTATGTGTGCATTTCTTTGTGGAAGTATAGTGTATATGAGTACGTATGGCAGTGCTTACTCTAAGCATTTACTTTTGAAACATATTAATTATGTAAGTCTGTCACCTTTATTATAATAAAAAAATCTATTTTCTAATAATTAAAAAAATTCAGTCTATTACAAATAGATTGATTTATAAAATAAACAATAATGACACTATTAACTCTAAATATAGCCTTTACATATATTATATTCATACTTATCTTTTTATAATCCATATATAATTACCTCAGAAAATTCCAAGCTGAATAGAAGAGCTATTTTTCTTATTCGAAACCATCCAATCTCGTCTGTAGTAGGAGGGTTACCTCGGAGACTTCAACATTCTCTTATGCAGTAGGTTCTTCTCATCACTAGGTAACCATCCTTTATGATGGTTAGAATATTGTAGACTGTATTCTTAATTTCTCTTAACTCCAAGTCTGTGGAGCTGTTGTAGGTTTTCATAAACTGTAGAAAGTGAGATTTAGGCAATTAAGTCGCCAGAGGCATGTTCTTGACGCAAACATCAGGCCCTTGACGGACTGACTAATCCCCCACCCCTCATTTTCCTGTTTTCTTTTTTTTTTTTTTATTTTTGTTACAAGGAATGAACAGGTATTTCCCAGAATACATTACCTACCATGGTACAGTACTTAGCCACCAGTGCTTGAAATGATGAAGTCAAAAGACCATGGACTCAACTTCTGAACTTATAAGCCCCAATCAACTTTTCCCTTCTTTAAAACTGTTTATTTTTGATAGTTTTCACAGCAACAGAAAGCAAATTATCACATTGTATCTAGAGTTACAATGTCATTGTGGGGATTAATTTGTACAATTGTTGTCTCTGTCACCTTGCCTAGGTTAATTAAGGATTACTATGTTTTAGAATTTTCCTAAATTAAATCGAGAAAATGATGTCTACCACCAATTTTATAGAAATTAATCTATGAAAAAACATTGGGATACAACTAATAGAAATGAATATTTAAAATGATTGAATACTAATTTCATATTTATTTAAACATTTATTTTAAATATCATTTTAATTTCTTTACATTTGTTCTTAATATTACCATGGCTGTTTTTCCATCATTCTTAATCATAATTTTCAAACTTAGATATGAGTGACAGAAATATTGTTGTTAACACCAATACATTTTCTTGTTTATCAATCCTTTATATTTTCTCATTTTTTATACTCCTCTCATTTTCACTTCCTCTCCCTTTACTCTTTCTTTAAGCTTTATCAATTTTTTTATAATCCACCCTTTTTGAATTTGAATAAACAAGACAACACTTTTGTTCATTCTTGTTTCTTAAATGGTATTGAATAAACTATTCCCAACCTGGCAGTAAAAGAAATGTCATCTGAGTTGCTCATTTTCTAGAAAATAGGGGTAAGAAGCTGATGATAAGAAGATGAGGGGAGGTTCAACCATCTTATTTTTATGAAGATAGCTATTGTTTCAATTAGAACTCTGATGACAGAATCTTGAAGTTTCCAGTAACTGAGAACAACTTCATTGTTATCAAAAAATATGACTTTTAGAAATTTCAGTGGAGCTGGTAAGATGGCTCAGGAAGTAAAGGTACTGGCAGCCACCTGAATGTCTAGTGTTTGATTTCAAGAATCCATACTGGTGCACATAAACTTATAATGAGGATGATGTGCCAAAAGATATCACAACATAAATATTTCATGAAACATTTTATTAAATAAGACATTACTTTAAAAACCAAATAAACTGTCACCAAAATTTCCATAGCCTAAGTTGTTGTGAGCAACTAACATAAAAGGAAATTAAGAAAGTTCTGTCTTTGAGACACAGTATTGAATGCAACTAGTAAATAATAAATTTAACAACATTGACCACCTTTTTCTTCCTAAATAGCTATTTCTACATATTCATTTCTCATTCCATCTTTACATGCTTAAATATACATTTGTTGCTGCTATCAGCTCATCAATAAAGACATCATGGCTATTTTCCAATGGGATAAAATAAGTAATATTATATATAAATCATTTTATAACTCAATTTTCCCTTTCTTACAGATTCATCTTATGAAAAGTTACAAGAACTAATAATTGCTAGTTGCTAATAGATTCTTTATTTCTTATTTCCTACACAAATATCTTAGAATGTGATAGCTGCTTTCTCCTAGCAAAATTTATATGTTCTTGCTATTTTTCTATACATTCCAAATAAACATGATATTCATTATTCTCACAATCGATATTTGTTTCAGTCTTCTAATGAGTGTGTTTGTGTTCCTAGTAATTTCCACTCTTGATTTCATGCTTGCATTTGCTGGAAATTTGCTAGTGTAATATAAGACAACTCCTGGTCAAACATTTTTGAGGATATTTTCAAATAAGTGAATATTTCTATGTTTGTTATATGTTGTAGGAAATCATGAATTTCTTGTTCAGGGGATTGTTTATTAATTAATTTGAAATTTTTATTTTGATGGTATTTCATACTTGAGTACCATATTTGTATCATGCACTCCCCGTATCCTCCCTCCAACACCTTCTGTGTTTATGTATGACTGTGTTTTGGGGGGGTTGCATAATCCATCAGGGAGTTCCTTCCTAGAGAAGACTGACTCTTCTTTTCTCTGCCACCATTGACTGCCTGCAGCTATTAATCTAGTGAAGAACTTCTCAAATTTTCATATCTATGTTAGAATGTTGACTTTTGTTGTCATTACTCAGGTCTTGTTTAAGCAAGAACTTGTTGAGATTTCATGGTACAGTATTCAGTCTTGTCTAGAAGACTCTATTAGCATATTCCTTAGTCCTTTGGCTCTTACAATCTTTCTACTGTATTTTCCACAATGATTCCTTTTTTTGTGCTTGTCCTGCAGATTCACTCTTTATGGTGGGAACTGTGTACCTCATGATCACTCATTCTTTATATTTTGAACAGAGTTGTATATATCTGCAGTAGCCTCTGTCTGTTGCAAAAAGAAACTTCTCTGGTGAGAGTGAGATCTGTGGGTATAATGTTAGAGTATTTAAAATATAGTTATAAACTCTATTGGTTTAGGAAAAGTGTTCAGTGATAGCATATTCTCTTTCTCACATATACATGTCTCTTCTGATGGTTCCTTCATGTTGTTTCTTCCTATCTTCTTTCCTTCCTCTCTGCCCTCTTCACCCTTTCTCCTTCTGCTTCTACTGTCCACCCTATGTGTAGCAGACTCTGGAATCTCTGTTCCATTCTTCCAGAAGGTTGAATATTATAGAAAAGGAGATGTTAACTGTGAGAACATCTCTATGTGATTTTTTTCCCTCTGAACACTCTCCTTGTAGACATTACAGCCTAACTAGCTCCTTGACGTTTTAAAACAGATTAATATTACTTTTCATAGATTTCTTCTCATTGTTCTCATCAGAGATGCTGGACTGAATTATGTAGTCTGTCCTTTCTGAGAGAAGTTTTCAGTACATTCATTATCTTGATAAGTTTAAGACAATTTAATTCATGTAGGTAAGGGTTTAGAAATTGTCAGTGTTATGTAACAGGATTTTTAGAGGTTTCATTTATACAATTTTCTATGATTATTTCATGATAAAATTGGCACTTTATTAATATTTATGAAGTATTTTATCATAAAGGAGCATGTTTAATTGATTGTTTCTCATACAGCAAGCTTTCTTTAATGGTTTTGGTACCCAGAGTGTGCCTCTAAAATAAAGTTATTGCTGGCCTCAGACAGAAGTTTCCACATAAAACTCTGGCTTACTGTTTCCGAAATCTTTGTTTTATTTAATACAACAATATTCCACATCCCAAAGAAGAATAACTCTTTGTAATTCCTGAATCTAGGTGCACTTGCTTTTCCTCTGCTTCTCTAAACCCCTTAGTTTCTCTGAGTTTACATGCATCTGGTTTTCAGATATGCAGGCTCCTTCCAGCAGCTCTTTCCTGCCTCTGCCTCCAGCTGCTGAAGCTTTTGTCTCCATCACTCTTCATCATGTATTCAGCATTGTAATACAACACAAATTTCATTGTTGTGGAGTAGGAGAATTACTTAACATTTTGGTTCAATTAAATTCCCCAGAAATAAACTAAATGCAGTGGAAGATTCAGTATGTATCTTAGTTATTATGCTTATTACGCAACTCTCAAAAGCAAACACAGAGGTTTTGATGTTTGTAGCACTTCACACACTGGTAATGAGAAGAGTTATTTTTTTCAAATCTGAATTGTCAGTTGGATAAACTCCTTCTTCTTCATAAATACTGCATTTCCAAAGTAAATCTCACATATATTTATGTAAAAATAATTCAAAACTTACTTGAATAGACTAAGTCAGAGAATTAGATGACTTAGGATAGTTCATTGAATAGATAAAATAGTAAATATGAAAAATAACGTATAAGCGTGCCTTATTGCATTCTCTAAAGCATTGCAACCATGGTAAAAAAAAAATCACAGGGCTTTTAGTTATTTAACTGATCAGTTACAAAATGATATTGTTCCCATTGAAATACTGAAACACATGTGAGCTCTCAAACAAATTGTAAATAAATTCACAAATAAACTGAACTTCTGATTATATGGTTTTATTATCCTACATTGACTATTGTATTCTACCTAAAGGGTCATTTTGAAAACACTGTAATTTTAATAGGCTCTATTTATTTTTCTTATGTACTCTGGGGCTCTCTTGACACTGTTTTACAGCATACCTACTATGTATAAGAATGCATTTCTTTGTCTTATGGAGACTATACATATTCATTTTAATCTCTTGATACTTAGCAATGTTTACTTTAAAACTATCTCTTGTGTTTCCAATGTCAAAATCAAGATATCACCTTATTTTATGCAGACTACATACTAATAATATTGGTTAATACCATTCTTTTTCTTTTAAAAGTGTTGCCTGCATTAGTAGCAATGTAAACCTTATCTTATACAAACTATATGTATTAGTATATTATATTATCCAATACCTTCTTTTTATTATAAAGTATTTCTGATTGAAGGCAAGTATAGTAGTTTTTCTTTGATTCAACGTATGAGAAATACACTTCACTAAAAGCTGTTATCTGCCTCGTGAACAGAAAGACAAAGTTCAGAACATGGGATATTTATGAAAAAGCTTGGTAATGATATGTGATGCATTGTTTCTTTATAGAAGGCTCTGTGTGCATCCATTACTTTAAAGTCCTACATAGACTGTAAATTCAAAAAGAATAACAGAGAGAAAAGAGACCCCACAGTGCTTCAAACAACCCTGCTCATTAATTGTATGCTCTAAATGACATATTGGGAATCTTAGGATGTGTCTTAGCCACAAAGGCAAAAGATGATTGGAACAATAAGATGCAAGATGAGAAAATGCTGATACCCCGTGAAGTGAAGTGACAAGAACATTGTGATTGACTGTGTGCAAGTCCACTGTTAAATTGAGCAGAATCAAGACTGACAGAAAACGATGAGGTTGGCAATCAGTAAGTCACATTTTGTTACATGCACAAGGATCAGAATATATTTCATGAAACAAATAGTAAAAGAAAAATATAAAGACTATGGTGGCTAAGTAGAAAAAGTATTATAATGAAGATTCAGGAGGTGAGTTTACCATGTTTTGAAGCAATTGATAAAAAAAAATATGTGAATGCAATGACAACAAATTCTGTGGTTACAAAAAGGTAAAAGTTAATACCTCCGGATAATATAAGAAAATGAAAACAAACCCTAACCTACAGCTCAAGTCTTTGAGTAATCAAATGCAACCTTTTTCTCCTTCCTTTCTTTTGCTTTCTTTTTGTTCATTTTTATTTTCATGACAGAGAGTTAGTTTTGTGATGACCACTAGCTTCATCCCACCTTACTAGGCAGCCAAAGATGACTTTGAACCTAAAGCCCTGATTCTTAGATTTCTCTGAGCACTTCCACATGAAATCTGGAGATTTCATAAATTTGAATATATATAAACTATCAAATAGTCAAGAATAGAAAAAAGAAAACAAATATGAAGATAGATGAATGTCTTTAGGAAATTCACTTTAAAAGAACTTAGAGAATGTATATAATGCTATTATGAGACCCGTAGAATAACAAAAAGAAAAGTCAATGATACACAGCATATGATATTCTGAACATTTTCAAAGGTTAGTGCTAGTAAACAACAAGAAACAGACAGTTGTTACTAACATGGCATTATCCTTCTCTTAATAAAATTACAAGCCAACATTTTGCTAAAAATTACACATAAAAGAGTGCATAGATTTTAGCAAACCAATTTTATCAGTGCAAGAAGACAATATACCATCATGATTTTTCTAGAGATAGATGTAGAAGTTGTTCAATATTTTAAAACCAATCAATGGTATCAACTTGTAAAGAGAACATACGAGGGTAGGACTCTGGTTCAGTAGCCAGATATTTGTACAGTGTGATGTTCAAGGATCTCATTTTAAAGCTCAGAATAACAAAAGTGGGCAGGAGATATAAGTTTGAATATGTGTGTAGAGTCAGAAAAACATTTGGTCCAATTCAGCATCATATAAAATAGTCTTATCTCTAACAACAGTACTTTTTTTATTTTCGTAACTATGATTATAAAACATCTTGAACTGACAGCAAATAATATTTTACAGTAAGACTGATAAGTCAAATATTATTGATAATAGCTTTACAATATAACATAGATACTAGTTATTACAATCAGATAAGAAGAGTAAAAAGAAATGCAAATAAAAGTAGGAAGTAAAACTCAATCAAAGATGGCATGGGTATATAGAAAATGATCATAAATTTGTAAAATTATTTGAAAATTATACTCAATTTAGTAAGTTCACAGGATACAAAGTTAATGCATTAAAATAAAATCAAATTATATACAGCATACTTATATAATGTGTATTACATATATATTTAAATAAATGATTTGTTATTATATAAATTACATATAATTTATAAATATATATTTAAATTATAAATTATATATAATTTAAATTTATATAATGTGTAGACTTTCTCTTCTGTGATCTTACTAAATTCATATATATTTATATATATGATAATAAATATATATTAAATTGCATAAAAAATTTAAATGTATTTTAAGAAGTGTATTTTAAAGGCAGAGAAGAAAAGGGACTCATATAAGGAAGATAAATTTCGTAAACAACTGGAACTTATAAATACAAGACAGACTATTAAATAGGAGAGTATAAAGCAGAAGATTGAAGGGGAAAGAGAAAAATTGGATGGACATTTACTGTATTGTGGAAACTGAAAAATTCAGGCCCTTTAACTATTTGTCTGATAGAGAGTTTGGAGACTTACAGGCATAACTGTACCTCCTAACTCAGGAGGTGGTTGTCAGGCTCTTTTGAAATTAAGATCACTCAATGCCATCCTAAGGGTTGGTCAGGATATGCAAATATATTTCTGCTTCTTCTGATGTCACCTGGTGAAGGCCCTGTTCAACATAAGTGCCTTAGAGCACCTTAGCCACCTAGACAACAAAATGCTAATGATTTGATGTCTCAGAGTTGACTGTGTGAGTTATCCTTTGTATCATGTTAATAAAGACTTTTGTTACCCTCTTCTCCCCACGGTTTACTTTGGGTATGAAAGCTGTGGAAAGATAAAGGCAGGTGAATTTCAGGATTTCTATGACTTAGAATGCCCTCCCCATACTTTTATGTTTTCTGTCTTGCCATTTTTATGTGTCTTCATATTCTTATGTTTCTTCAATTCCCATGCCCCTACCCTGGTAAATTACTTCTTGTTCAGACCGGTCCCTGACATTGTATTCATTCATTTACAATATGTATGTATGTACAAATAATAGTATACTAATGTATACAATCACTACAGAATTTTCAGGTAAACTGAAGGAACTAGAAAAAGTCTATACCCAGTCAGTTAACTCAGGTCCCGAGTTAACATAGCTTTTTCTCTCCCATATGTGGAAACTGACTTACAATTTTAGTTTTGTGAATTTAACCTTGGACACCTGTAGAAATAAGAGAACAAGAAAGAAAATTAAAGGGGAATGTAAGCAGATTTTTCTGTCCTACCTCCCAGCTTGCCATTAACCACAGAGACTTCTTAATTCTGAAATGTTTGGTCAATGAATTAGGCTTGTTTCTAACTTGCTTTTTAACTTAAATTAACCAGTGCATATTAATGTACTTTCTGCCTCATGTCTTTATTACCTTTACTCTGGCCATGCTGCTTTCTTGCTTCCTCTGTATCTGGCTGGTAACACCTTGTGACTCTGGCCTTCTTCTTCCCAGAATTCTAACTGCCCTGAAAATTCTGCCTAGTTATTGGCCATTTAGCTTTTATTAAATCAAATGCAGTAAAATATCTTCACATAACGTAAAAGAATATTCCACAACAGTGAAAAGATTTCTTAAAGATGGAGAGATAGTTGAAAATAGATTATTTGAAAACAGACGTGGGAATATTGGACATGAAGAAGTTCAAGTGCAGATAAAGTAGAAAGACGGGAAGTGACGAGGTAGTGAAGAGAGACTGATCAAAATTAAGGATCTCTGTTAAAAGTCATGAGGAATCCTACTGTCTTGTTTGCCATTAAAAGTTTAAGTAAAAAAAAAATTAAGGTTAGAAATGAGATACTCTGCATTGTAGGATAATGATGTTGTCTAAAATCACTATTGATTAAACAAAATTTCAAGTGGGTCTCCTTGTTGATCATGAGAGCCCTCACTGTATTATTTTGTTGGTAGGCCCCCAAGGTACTCAAAGCAGTTCAGGTCTTTTTTCCATTTCTTTTGGCTATTTACCAGAATACGATGACAAAACTTACTTCTGAAGACATGACACACCATGATTGCAAGATACAGAGAAAGTAGGTTGATTCTTCCATGCTGTTTAGATTTCCTCATTCCAGAAGTACTACATGGGCTGCTGGGGGAGAAGACCCATCAGAGATTAATCAACTGTGAATTATATTACCTACAATGTGAACTTGCAAGGCAAGATGCCGTGCTGTCAGTGGTATAGTAGTGATGTGACATGACTCATATAAGAGTAAGTAGCTGCTTTTTGATTGGATTTAAGGGCAAATACAAAGGAAGAAAAATGCATGATACTCTCTCTATAACTGGTCATATAGTTATGGCTGGCAGTCTTGGGCTCTTGGTCAAAAGAAATACTGTGTTTTTAGCTAATAGCACCAAACTATAGACTATTATGATTATAGCTGTAAACAAATGCTACTCTCATCTTTAATCAGAAAATCTTTTCTGAGTAAATGACAAGGAATACAGATATACATAGATTTCCAAGATGTTGAGAATAAAAACATGAGAAGACTTTAGATTGTTCTACACTAAAAGGGACTTTTATACAAGTTTCCTAAAAGCTCAAGAAACATTGCTGTGGTGATTTGAATCAAAATTGTGCACATAGACCCATAAAATGTTGCAATAGACCCATAGGGAGTGGTACTAAATAGGTGTGGCCTTGTTGGAGCAGGTATGACCTTGTTGGAGGACATGTATTACTGGGTGGGACGGTAGGCTTTGAGGTTTCAGAAGCTCAAGCTGGGCCCAGTGGCTCAATGTCTCTTTTTGCTCCTTGCAGATCCAGATATAGAAGTCTCAGCTCCTTCTCCAGTACCATGTTTGCTACACACCATCATGCTTCTTGTCATAATGATAATGGAATAAACCTCTGAATATGTAAGGTAACCCAATTAAATGTTTTCTTTGATAAGATTAGCCAAGGTCATGGTGTCTCTTTACAGCAGTAGAAACTCTAACTATGACAGAATCCCATACTAGAGACTGAATTATTGCTCTAATAAACCTGACCAATTTGTCTTTGGAGGAATGCGAATTTTGGATTAGAAAAGAAACTGAATACTTTAAGCGGAATTTAATAGACTGTAAAAGTAGGAACATGAAAAACAATGGTACTGAGAGTGATTTGAACTCTGGCTTCATGGCTTAGAAATTTCAAAGAAGAATAATTTTAGTGTCTGGCATAGAAATCACTTTTGTGATATTTTGGTGAAGAACATGGCTGCTTTCTCAACTTGTCCAAAAAAAATGCCTAGTCTAACTTGAAGAGTTGTTTATTGGTTTTGGCAGAGGACATTTAAAAACAGCCTACTTATTGACTATACCATGTGGTTATTAACAATAACTCTTATGCAGATCTATAATGAAAAGGAGCAAGCTGAATGAGGAAAATCAAAATATACAATTTGAGGAGAAAGGGGGCACACAGAGGTTTAGTGAAGCTGAATCCCTTGTTCCCAGATATAGATAGGTTAAAAGAAAATCTGATGTTAACTGGTATAATGAAAGTGGTAACCTCAGGGCATGACCCCACACAGCTAACGTTCTAAGTTTTGAAAAATGAGTTAAAGAAAAGCTTAGGGATAGGTGTGGTGGTGAATACCTTTAATGCCAGCATTCAGGAGGCACAGGCTTTTGGTTATCTGAGTTTGAGGCCAGTGTGGTAAACAGATTGAGTTCTAGGACAGCCAACCTTAGGCAATGAAGGAAACCATTGAAAACAGAAAACTGTTAAAGATATATTTGAACAAGGGGAAATGTTACAGCCCGAGCAAACAGCAGAACTTGGTAGCTTCAGCCACATGGTTCTGAGTTTAGAAAGGGTTTTTGGAATCTCACTCTGTGACTAAGGAAAGTGGCTGAGGCAGAGATACAGCAGGGGTGTTCTTACATGGTGGTCTAGAGAGGCCATTTCATTAAGCTATAAAGGTGAATAAAGCCTGGATTACCTTGGAGACCCCAAGATGCGGGAGATGCCAAAGTTGCAGTATGCATGCCGAAGAAAGCTGCTAAAAGAGAGTGGAACCAGCTCGTAAGAAAGAAATGTGCTGCAGTCAACAAAGCTGAATGAAGTTTGAGATCTGAAGAATGCTTTGACATCTGACACGGAGATGCAGAGTTTGCAGTTTTCCTGTCTGGTTTTGGTCTTACTTTGGTCCAATATTTCCTTACTATCCTCTTTTCTACCCTTTTGGAATTATAATGTACCATTTTATGTTGGAAGTATGTGATCTGCTTTTCATTTTGATTTTACAAGGGGTTATGGCTAGGAGATTAAACGAATCTCAAAAGAAGATTTGAACTTGGAATTTAAACAAATGTGAAACTAATATAGATTATTAAGACTTTTGAACTTGGACTAAATGCATTTTTCATTATGATATGGCTACAAGACTATGGAAGCCAGGGATTGGAATGTGCTTGTTTGAAAAAAGTAATCCTCCATAGTCCCAGAGGTAGTAGCAGTACTAGGAGGTCTGACCTTGTTGAAAGAAGTATGTCACTGTGGTGGGGCAGTAGGGAGTTGGGCTTTTAGGTTTCAGAAACTCAAGCCAATCCTAGTGCTTCACTGTACCTTCTTGCTTCCTGAACATCCAGATATAGAAGTTTGGTCTTCTTCTCCACCACTGATTGCGGAAGTCATGAAATAATCCCACACTAGTTCAAAATTATGAAGAATAAAGGGTTATTTAGATAGGGGAGACTTAGAGGTCACTGTCCTAGATAACAGTTCTCTGCACAAATGGGGAACAGGAACAGAGTCTAACAGCTATAAGCAAAGTGCTGGAAGCAAGAGAGCAATCACATGCTTTACAGCTGCATTTATAGTATAAGAGACCATGCCCAAGTGGGCTGGTAACTTAAAGGTTATTGGATGAAGGAGCAGAAAAAGCTCCCACAGCACACCACCATGTCTGCCTACTTGTCACCGTAAGATAGCCCCTATAAATCTTTTCTTTTATAAGGGTAACAATGGACATGATGTCTCCTCACATCAATAGAAACCCTAAGACAGTTGCAAAAGAAATGAAAAGCATTTAAGAGCTTGATTGTGATAAGAGTGCTAAAATAGTATTGGAACATGGCAAAGACATTGGAAATTTGCAAATATGATCTCATGTCAGCCATAGTTGCCTACACCTGTCCAATAGAAGACTGGACATCCTATATGAGACTTACAAGACTGAATCTTTCAACAGCCAACCATGGATCAGGAATGGTTAATGGGGCTCTACTCCTTATTGAACTACTTTCTACTCATGGATTCAGGTGACTGAGGATCTTTGCTTGTCATTCCTTGAAGTGTTGTGTCAAATAGTGAACCCAATGGAATCCATTTGAAAACCTATAGACACACAGATGGCCTTAGCTAAAATCAGTGGATCACAAAACTAAAAAGAAAGTTGATATGTAGGGTATGGCATTGAGTTGAGATTGCTGTGAGGTCATAGAGGTAGATATGATAATGCCATGTACATAGGTATGAGAATATCAAACAACAAGTTTTATTATTAAAAATACTTTCAAATAAAAATGTTATAAACAAAAATAATTGGATTTTATTGTATGAAATACCACAAATGACATTGGATGCCATTATATTAAGAGAAGCTTGTCAGACACAAAAGATGATATTGCCGTATCTCACTCACAGTCAAAATACTGGTGTCAGAGAAGCACAAACTGGAATACTCATTTCCAGAACCTGGAAAAGTGTGGAGAAGAGAGCAGAGAACAGACAGAATAATTGACAGGAATACTGAAGGAACATTTCTTACTCTTCTATTGTATAGCATGATAGTTATAAGTACCTATAAATGACTACATAACAATAGGCAGAAAATTGATTGTGAATGTTCCCCATGAAAAGAAATGATGTGATGTGTGAGATTCCTTAGTCTTTTCTGATAATCAAATATTACAATGAATTTCTACAGCTGTGTGCAGCTACTATGCCTTAATTGAAAGTAAGCATGCACTTTAATGAAAATGCATTATAGATAAAAATACAAAAGCTAAATTTTTAAAACTCTTAAAGAAAATAAGATTATGCAAGTAATTATATAAATATGATTTATAATTTTACAAGCTATGGACTATATAGAAATAATTCTACATTAACCATTCTCAAAATTACAAAGCCTAGATTGCATTGGAATATGTTTTCCCAGCCCGTGTAAGGATTGCACCAACTCATAAAAACGTCTTTGGTCTCTGAGAAACTTTCCTCATCCTCATTTCCTCATTCTCAAAGCTCAAAGCTGAGCTTTGGAAAAAAATTCATCATTTAATTTCTAGAAACATAAATAGACAAAGTAAAAATTTACAAATTCCAAGACATGAAAGCTATTATTCTTGACAGCTTTGAATATACGAGAAGAAAAGCAGAAATAGTTTAATTAGTAATCAACAAATGGAAAAATCTTTTGTCTTGGATTCATGCATGTAAAACTAGTGAATTTCATAATGTAGGTAAATCTTGAAACTATTATATTGAAAAAACTAAAATGTAAAATTCTACTAATATGGAGAAGTTAGCAAAAGTAATTTAATTTATATTGACTAAAAAAAGAAGATCAGTAATTATCTGTGTCTAAGATGGGCTACCTGAGATATTAACATGTGTCAAATGACTTTTTGTTGGTGATAGAAAATGTTCTGTATATGTGTGTTATTGGTTTTTGTTGTCATAGTGTGTGTGTGTGTGTGGTGAAGTTCATGTGTAGTCATATATATTTCCTTCACTTAAATGTATACTTGAATAATCATATTTTAATAGTGCAAACAATGTTCAAATGTGATTAGTGAATGTGCACTCAATGATAGTTCTTGCTTCTGAAGATATCACTTCAGATAGAAACAATACTGCTACTATGTACCCAAAACAAATGCAATCATAACAACAAACAAAATATTTTCAGATCTATGAGCAATTAGAAAGAGATTTTGAAAAAGAAGCAAATACCAAGCAGACAGAGGCAGTAATTCAGCAAGTATTTATTCTGTGTTGTGCCTTGTTCAGGGCGCTAAAAGAAGTTTTGGGTATATAACTCCCCAAATAGGTAAGAGTCTATGTGTTTGTCATTGATTAAACTCAAGGTTAAAAATACCTTTGGAATAAAGAAAAGTACAACTTTAATCTATTGTTATTTTGTAGTATACATTATACTTAAATCTTCATAATATATTCAACTAATGTGGGGAAGTTTGCATATGTAGCATATGTTTTAATGGTTGAGGCTGTTAAATTATGTTAAATAATAATTAAACCTGATAACTTTTACCATGGTGCCAGTTTCAGCCTTGAGAATCTCTTTGTACAACAGCATTAAAAACTAACAAGGCATAAAATCAGGCATGTTGAAAATCAATTTACTGGACAGAGAATCAAAATAAATAGTATGTCTTGGGCCCTTACCTCATGCCCTCAAACTTTGAAAACAGTGATATAGAGTATTCAATTCCTGTTCTTCACTATAGCCATACTGAAGTGCCATTGCTTCCTTTTACATCTGCTGGAACAGAAACAGCAAAGATCCAAGAAATATTCCTTAACGTCTTTAGCTAGGAGAGCAGGAAAAAAAAATCTATAAACTGCAGTCCAAAGACTTAGGTTATTTAAACACTTCAGATTAAAATTTCAAGATAATTGATTCACTTCAGGAGAGCCAAGGAGGAAACAGAATTGAGGCTGAATCCCTGTAGGCCTTTCTTTTTCTCCTTCCTTTCTTCTGTTCCTCACATAAGCCCCTTTCCCTTCTCTATCAATTCCTCACTCCCACCTTAAAAATATATGACAACTGCTATTTCTCTTTCAAATATTATTACATTTAACCTAGATAGTTAGATAGATAGATGACAGATAGATACATAGATAGATCATACATACATCCATCCATACATACTAGAACAACAGACAAATGAAAGGATATTAATGTTTATATCTGCATGGCTTTATTTGGGTAAAGGTAAGTTTCAGGATAGTAGAGAAATACAAACAGCGTAATAAAAATAGGCATTGCTATATCATATCCATTAATATCAAAAAATTAAAAATATTTAAGAGGAATTACAGTAACTAGAGTTATGTCAAGCCTTATCATTTAATTTTATCAGTGTAAGAGCCTTGCTAACTTGCCAATTATTGATCTGATATGTTCTGACCTCTCAAATACAAAGTTGTCTCAGAGACTCTAGAAAAAGCAGATACAACTTCATGTTTTGGCATTCAGTACTTCTATAGAACAAGACACCTGGGCTTCTAATTCCACCAATCAAAGGCTTCTACTTTCTCAAATACAAAGGGACTGGTATGGTGGGACAAATCTCAGTTACTCTGTTCTATTGCTGTCTCTTGACTCCATCATATTCAGGGACACTTTATCCCTATTTTCAGTCCTGCTCTTCAAATTAAGACATGCCATCCAGGAGGAAAGCTAGCTAAAGCTCCGGAAGTTCTAAGGAAAGATTCACTAAAACTCAGGAAACAAATAGTCACAGGCCTCAAAACTCCAGAAAATTTATCAGACTCTCAATCCCCCTACCTATAACTCCTTTGTTGGTAATGATCTAGCAAGAAAGGAGACTCTCTAACCTGTGGATATGCTTGCAAATCAGGCAGACAGTCTCATGAGCGAACAGACATGATGGCTTCTGTTCTCAGTAAGCAGCTGTCTTTGAGTCGGCAAAGCTCCCATAAGTAATAAGCATTCTTACAATTCCATAAATAACTCAAATAAACAACTGGTTCACCATGTTTGACTTGGGTTGAACTTAGGCTTTTCTCTTTGTTGCCAATCTGGAATGAGTAGTTACTTGTATATATGGCCCCACACAGAGTGTCACACAGCCTTTCATGAAGCCACAGATGATACACTCCTGTGGTGAGAATTCTGCCTCTTAGAGCAACACCATGGTTTTTGAGATCCCTGTGTATGTGTTGGTCAAAGTGTTTCTCATGTCCCCATTTTATCTCCTTTATCTGTAAATTTCAACAGGAAGAGACTAGAGTTTTCTGTACTTGATCATTTAATATTATTTTTTGTGACAAAGACAGTATAAGATTCTATATCTAATTATAAGGTTTATTATATTATTCAAAAACATATGAATTTTTCTGACATTAGGTTTACTTAGAATCTAAAAAACACTAATGTTATCCTTGTGCCTTTACCTCAATATTTATAGACAGTTAGAGAGCATTTCTTCATTTTTTTTATTTTGTACACATGCATATGTAAATACATCTTACTTTGTGGCACATTGATCACACTTTTTAGAGTATAAACATCAAAAGACAGCTATCTCAACCTAATTAAAATTGACTTGAAAACCTAATTTATTTTCTTATGCATTAAGTAGTTGGTGACTGATTGCTATGTATAACATGGCTGGTGTGGCTCTACAGAGTGTAGCAGAGATTTTGCTTCGTTGAAGATGTAGATTACCCACCACAGAAGGGAGCCGGATCTGTGGGTAAAAGCTGTGTAGAAATCAAACAGAGGCAGCTGCATTGGTAGTTGTTTCTGGCAAAAAAAAAAAAATAGCCTGTATCTAAACCATGAAGTAGACGGAAGCCTGACAAATTAAAAAGGACTAAAGTATTTTCTTGAGTGATGGGAACAGGAAGAGTTTTACACAAGCTGAAGTTGGAACCAGATTTTTTTCAATTCATCCTTGGCACACTGAAGCATCACATTGAAACTAAAGAATCCTTAGAAAACAGTGATGGGATTATGTAACGTTTGAAGCTATAACTATGATTAGGTTGTAGAAAATTTGGTTACTGTTCAGGAAAGCGATGTGTAACGAGAGACACTGACGGCTTAGGTGAAGTATATTGGGTTACAGTCTAGAAGAAGTGATCACAATTGAGTTGTCTATTGCATGGATGCATCTTGTAGCTACTAAAGAGAATAAAAAGTGATGCAACATTGATTCACACAGTTGTGTGGATAACAATGATTATTCTAATGGGGACACTCAAATGTAATTAATGCTAGAAAAAAATGGTGAGTTCAGTTTTGAGTTTACTAATGTGGAGGCCTTTATGACGTTATCCTAAGTGGACACAGTACATGGCCATTCCTCACATTAGTCCAAAGCTCCCAAAATAAGTTTAGGACATTATTAAGCTTTTTCCAGTTATTAGTTAATAAGCTCTACAAGTAGGCAACAGAAACAAATATGGCTCATCAAAACATAAGTGTGAGTTTGTTGGAGAGCTCTTATTAGCTCAAAGATTTTTTTCCCCAAGGATTCTTTAATATGGCTTGAAACTAGACTCATTTTTTTAAAAAAAAATGTGATCGTGAAAAGATGTTGAAATTCGAACAAACATTACACTAGGGATCCGGGTGTGGTGAAAATATTGATACCCTGCCGCTCTGTTCACTGCAAATCTGACTCCCATGTACCAGAGGACATCTGATATTGCTTCTGCCTGGCATTGATGCTACATTTGCTTTTGTTACTACTGCAACCAGAACTGAAAATTAGATGCTGTTGCTGTGTCTCCTGCAAACTCAAAAATGTATCCCTTACTGTGTGTGGTGATTTGTGCTTCTAGTTGGGAATTTAAATTACTAGGTGTGTGTATCTGATTACCCATCTAAAACATATGTTGTGCTGGAATCAATCAATCTATGGCATTTCTGTGTCCAAATCAGTGCGTTCCAAGGAGCATTCTTCACCCATGGAAATGGATCTCAAACAAATAACTAATATTTCAACAAATTATCATTATAGATATTATACTAACTATATGAGAGATTTTAAAAAGTCGTTAAGGGAGGAAAGAAAAAGGACAAAATGAATAATACAATACTGCTTAGAAGTTAATGGATTTAATTATTTGCATATGTCAGGAATTGTCTCAGACAAGAGGAGAGTTGAAATTCTTTCCAATTGTTTTATAGAATTTGTTGATTAATTTAATGAACTAAGCACGCCTTTTTCTGATTCTGTAATGTTGTGTGTAATTTTTAAAAAGAGTTTGATTAAAAACACAATTTCTTTCCTGGGTTCTCTCTAGTTTATACTCTGTTAAAACACTTTTTAATTTTCAAAGAAGGAGAAGGAGATGTGAAGACTGATGATGTAAAGACTAAAGACTAGAACCTTAACTAGCTACTCAGGTAAATTGCTGTTCATTAGAAGATCTATAAGCATTGTGCTGAATGTTGTCTCATTTGTCTCATATGTTGAAATTCTGCCTCTCTATGATATCTATATTAGAAAAACAGGATTTTAAATTCTTATTATTCACATGTACAAAGATACATTCAATAAAACTAATCCTTCATATAAAATAAGAAGAGGACATAGGGAATGTGGAGGAGCCGATAGAAAAGAACCCTGATGATGACAAAACAAAAAAAAGATGTCAGAGCTTCTGATCGTCACACGAGGACCCAGAGAGAAGGGAGATGACAGCAGCAAGCTCAGAAGAAAAGTCTCACCAGTACTGGTCAGCTTAACATTATGTATATTTCAGGCCTGGAATTTCTATAATTTAAGCTGTAGTAATGTTCCATGGCATTCCTATAACACTAACACACTTCTCTATTATGTACCTTGCCCAGATTTCATTCTGTCAGTTGCTTCACGAAGTAAAAAGACAAAGTTCTACTCAAACCTTTATTAAATAATGGAGGAGACCCAAGATCCTTAGCTACACTATATGACATACAGAACCATGACAATGCTCAATTCTTCCTCTTGAATGCACAGAATAAACTATATTAAAGAAATTGTTAAAAATGCTTGTAACACAGATAAATACATGCCTATTTTTCTTTTTAAAAATATTATTATTTTATTAGTTTTTTTTAAAAAAAATATGCCAATCCAAATTCCCACTCCCTCCCCTCCTCTCATTCCCTCCACACACCCTCCCACCCCTCCCCCATCTAATCCTAAGAGAGGGTAAAGCAGCACTTTGCTTTGTGGAAAGTTCAAGGCCCTCCCTACTACACCTAGGCTGGGCAAGGAATACATCCAAAGAGAATAGGATCCCAAAAAGCCAGTACATGCAGTAGAGATAAATTCGAGTGCCACTGCCAGTTACCCCTCAGTCTGCCCCAGCCATGCAACTGTCAACCACATTCAGAGGGACTAGTTTGGTCCTATGCTTGTTTCTTTCCAATCCAAGTGGACTTGGTAAGCTCCCATTAGCTCAGGTAAACTGTTTCAGTGGATGAACCTTTCATCGTCTTAATCTCTTTGCTCATATTCTCATTCTTTTTGCTCTTCAACTGGACCTTGGGAGCTCAGTCCAGTGCTCTGATGTGAGTCTCTGCCTCTGTTTCCATCCGTTCTTTGACAAATGTTCTATGGTGATATTTAAGATAATCATCAGTCTGATTAAAGGGCAAGGCCAATTTGGGCACCCTCTCCTCTATTGCTTAGGGTCTTAGCTGGGGTCATCCTGTGGATTCTTGGGAATATTTCTAGAGCCAGGTTTCTTGCTAACCCCATAATGGCCCCCTCAATCAAGATCTCTTTCCTTTCTCTTATATCTGTCCTCCCTCCATCTTGACTATCCCATTCTCTCTAGTTCTCCTCAACCCTTCCCTTCTACCCTCCTCTTTTCTTTCTACCCTTCCTTCTCCCCTAGGCTCTATGCTCCCAATTTTTCAGGCGATCTTTTCTATTTCCAATTACCAGGTGGGTCTATATATGCTTTTATTTGGGTTCACCTTATTACTTAGTTTCTCTAGGATCATGAATTATAGGCTCAATGTCCTTTGTTTATAGCTAGTAACCACTTATGAGTGAGTACATAACATATCCAAACCTATGGGGCACTATGAAAGCAGTGCTAAGAGGAAAGTTCATAGCACTTAGTGCCCTCATAAAGAAGACGGAGAAAGCTCTCATTAGTGACTTATCAGCACACCTAAAAGCTCTATAACAGAAAAAAAAAAAGCAAACTCACCAGGAGGAGTAGAAGACAGGAAATAATCAAACTGAGGGCCTGTTTTTCTTAATCTAATTGAAGCAATGAATTGTAGTCACAATTATCTATAGGTCAATTATTTACTGACCAGACATTTTAATGATATTTAGGAAGAGTTTGCTTATTTAAAAAAACTTTATTAAATATGCATATAGACTTTCTAATACTCACTATCTAATTTAAGCATTATAAACACATTATAATATTATGCTCTGCTAATGTATGCATATCAACTGAATGTACATTGTCTTTGACTGTCACTTAAGTTTTTCTTAGAATCAATCAATGAAATAGTGCTAATAAAATCTATTATCAACTCATATCCAATAATTAACCCTGTATTAGACTTTGTAGGCAGAGATTTACTGTACTGACTGCTCTCTCCAAAATAACTAACAAAGGTTTAATATTTATTACAAATGCTTAGCCAATAAATCAGGCTTATTACTAACTAGTTCTTACAACTCAGTCCATTTCTATCAATCTATGTGCTGTTCTGAGTCTTATGGCTTTTCTCTCTATTCCATTTGTTTGAGACTCATTCTGTGTCTGGCTGGTAACTTCCTGTGCCCCCCTGTTCTTTATCCCATCATTCTCAGGTTGACTCCCCCACCTAACTTCATCCTGTTCAACTATTGGTCAAACAGCAACAAATTTTCATAGTGTACAAAGGGATTATTCCACAGAAAGACTAAATGAACGAATATGATTTTTCTCAGATTATACAAACTATTTAAGTAAATATATTGTGAATGTAGTATAATTTCTTTAGACTAGTGGGAGCTAAAGAGATGGTTAAGCTCACTAGCTGCTCTTACAGAGGACCTGGGTTCTGTTCCCAGCTCCTACATGGTGGCTCACAATTGTCTGTAACTATAATACTAGGGATATGACTCTTTTATATATGGTGCACAGATGTACATGCACACTGGAAACCTATAATAAACAAATGAAGTAATTTAAAAGTTATGAATTAATAAAATAATTACTTAAAGTTTGCTATATGATTAAATGCTCATCTCATTATTATTACATCTTCTTGTTTCATTTGAGAATTTTTCTTTTTTATTTATTGATTTTTACTGAGCTCTACATTTTTCTATGCTCCCCTCCCTGCCTCTCCCCTTCTTTTGAACCCTTCCCTAAGGTCCCCATGCTACCAATTTACTCAGAAGAGCTTGTCTTTTTCTTCTTCCCATGTAGATTAGATCTATGTGTGTCTCAGTGTCCTCATTATTGTCAAAGTTCTCTGGGATTGTGATTTGTGGGCTGATTTTCTTTGCACTTGAAGATTTTTTAAAATCTATTACATATAGACAAAATATAATGGACAATGGAAAATATTAATTTTTATATTGCTTTATTTAGCAATGAAAGCTATGAGACAGTCAATGTTGCCTTCATAAAAATGTTTATGTAATTTTTATGTCATACTTGAAATGATAGTGAGGATGAAAAAACAAAAAATCTATAACAGAATTACATATAATACATGAAAAAATTTAATTTTTATGTTTATAATATTTGAGAAAATTAATTATCTTGCTTTAAAAATCTAAGCTTATTTCCTTTTACAATGCATACTGAGGAAATATGTCCTCTTATTAGTAATTTCAAGTGTTTAATTATCTTTATTATATGACAATGTACAACAGTGTGAATAAAAGCATGAATAGTTACAGTAGCTCAATTATAATCTTTAGAACTCAATTAGAGTTGAATAAAGAATATAATTAGATTGGACAATCATCATGCACTTTTTGAAATGAATATTTGCTGTGGAACTTGAGGGACAACTCCAAAGTATTTCAAGAAAATGAAAGAAAAAATTGTTATGCTTCAAACCTCTTTCCATATTTACAAGTTAGTGCCAATCAGCAATGCCATTCATTTGTGCAAGGAACTTTCAAACATCTGTAGATGAATACTTCCAGTTTGGGGTAAGTATTCTATAAAGAGAGAGACATCACAGAGTCCTTCATAAATCTTTTTAATGATGACATCAAATATAGACATTTGTTAGTTGAACAATGGAAAAATGGAGTTGGATAGGAACAGAAAAGAACTAGGGTACAGTGCTAAATTCTGATCCATTTCAATATAAAGGCTGTTACACTGCCTAGTAATATTTGTTGAATAGAAAGGTGTATGGACTCTGGGAGAACTTGAAAGAACAAGTGTGAAGACATACATTTTGAGGTTATTAGAAGGAAATGATACCAGACAGAAAACAAAATATCAAGAAGTTTATCTAATCGTAAATAAGCTAAAGAAATGGACCTGAGAAGAGTTTCAGCTATGGGAATGGAGATCTAGCTCAATAGTGACAAGCACAGGCTGCCCTTCCCACAGACCTTGTGGTACTCTCAATATTTACATGGTAGCTCATAATCATCTATAACTACACTTCCAGGAGATCTGATGTCTTTTCTGGCCTCCACAAGCCCCATACTTGCACATGATAAACAGAGAAATATGCAGACAAACACTTATACATACAAAAATAAATAAATTAAAAATGATTTAGTCCAACATTTGATTACATAACAATGAACTAGAGAATTTATCTTAAAAACAGAGGATTTTCAAGTGCTGGTACATTTTAAGAGCAACATTATATTTTAATAAGTAGTGTTATATTAAGTGTTGTTAATTCATCAATGACAATGAAGATCATTAATTAGCCAGATTTGGATAGAATTAGGCATCCCTCAAAGCCTACTAATTGCAATATTCTCTCCCTCTGTCACTATCAAAACTCAAGCACCAATAAATCATTGACAGCTTTTGTGTCCTTATATTTTTGTACTTTCCAAGATATCATATGTTTGCAATCACATGGTATGTTTCTATCTCACTAAATGATATTCAATTAAGATTTCTCTGTCTAATATTTAATTTGATAGCCCACTTCTTTGCACACTGAATTATATAATATTAAACTAAGATGACTTGCTTCTGTATTCACTTTTTTGAAGGATACCTTATGTGTTGCCAAATTGTATCAAGTGAAAAACTGCCACAGGTATTTTGTGTGCATGAATTTAAGCTATTAAGAAAAATGGCAAAGGATGTAGTTGTTTAACTGAATGATAAAACTGTACTGAATTTCATGAAAATCTGAAAACCATTGTTCAAAATGCCTGTCATTTGGATACCCACCAGCAAGAAAAAATGCACCTCTTACAGTTTTCTTTTGTTTTATTTTAATTGAGTTGTTGTAATAGATGCACTTGTTGTGGTTCAATGGCCTCTTAATTTGCATTTCCTTAACAACATAAGGCTGAGTCATTTCTCTTTCTTTCTTTCTTCCTTTGGATGGGATGAAAACTTTTATTATCCTTGCAAAATATACAAAGGAAATAACTCAAATACCACAAAATCACAGAAAAAATAGTCTGGTAAAAATGGACAGAAATTAGTGCTATCCTGAAACCCAAAACTAATGAGAATCAGCCAAAAAAGAACTTGGACAGAGAGATACAAATAGACCACCACAAACACTTTATCTTCACTCTTCTACAGTCTTCAGGTATTACTTTTTCTTTATAGGTTAGCCCAAACTCGGGTCCACTGACTTCTTCTGTGTCAACTTGCATAGCACCTTCTGATACTATAAGACTCCTCAGAGAGGAGGCTTCCTGGAAAATTACAGCTGGATTCCTCCATGTCATGTCTCCAAAGTGTGCAGTGTCCTCATAATAGAGAGTTACTTTCAAGTTCTGAGATGTGCCCAAGGACAATAACAATAGCCTATACTGGTTTTGGACGGTCTCTTGAACCCTTTTAAACACCACCTCAAACAGAAGATTCTCCATGCCTGGCTGTAGAGCTTTTTGTTAGGAAGTCTTTGGCTCTTGGGGGTAGAATTTTCATCTCAAGTGTCATAATTTCACTTAAATATATTCCATACAGGAACACACACACATGTAGTTTAACCAAAAATAAAACTGTGTGTTTCTTTATGGCTTTTCAATCATCTATAGTGTTCCCCATCCCTTTTGTTTTTCCTTCCTTTTGTATTTCCCTTCTGTCTACCTCCATAGATAAAGTCCCTCTCCCTGTTTCATTCTTTACCTGTTATCTATCTGCCTCTCTAGAGACACCCAATCCAATTTTACTTTACTGATATCTGTGTTTTTTAAGATGATGCACTCCATCTAAAAGTTTAGGAATAGGGTCAAGAAATAGGAGAAAACATAAGCTTCTTTTCTTTCTGGGTCTAGGTTGTCTCATTCTATATACTTTCCAATTCTAGTCATACACCTGAAAATTTCATGATTTCATTTTTCTTGACAGTTAAATATAATTCCATGTGTATTTATGCTACATTTTCATTATCTGTTCATTAACTCAAGAACATTTTGGTTGTAACCAATTTCTAGGTATTGTAAACAGAGAGGCAATGAACATAACTAAGTATGTATTGATCTGAAGGTTGAGCCCTTTGGGTATATCAACAAGGATGATATAGTGGGTCATAGATATCTACTTTTAGCTTCTTTTAAATTGCCTACATTCATTTCCATAGTATTTTCAATCATTTGCAATTTCAAACATACTGAATGAATACTCCCCTTTCCATGCAAATCAATGTAGCTCTCACTGTTTATCCAAGAAGCTTCTTTCTGTGGCAGACAGGGGCTAGTACAGTGATGCAAAACTGCTCCTGGCTGGAGAGGCCACAGAACATAAAGGATATCCTATTACAACCTCTTCCTAAATCAGTGTAATTCCTAACTGTGTTCTAAATTCCCAGCCTTATATACACAGAAAACACAGCTCAAACTCTTCCCCCAAGAAGTTTCCTTTTACAGCAAATGGAGGATATCATCATAGATATCCACGAGTCAAAAATACATAGGATAAGGGACATGAAGGGCCCAGCTCCTGCTCCAAATAGTGAGGGTCTCTACATTACAACCCCAATACCTAAGGCTCAGAAAACATTGTGAAAGACTCGGTAGGAAGATTGTAAATGGAGGAGGGCCAGGAAATGTGTGGCTACATAGTGTCTCTATATTTGTCAGGAAGGTGAACCCATGAAATCTTAATGATATGGTCACCTGAACAATATCTGCATAATGACAAGATCAACTGACATTGCAGCATGGATGGGAAGCTTCCCATAAAGACTCCTACATAAAGAGCTACAGATAATGTATGCTTACTAAGAGGGGAAGAATCAGTCTTTCCCTCTTTCCCTGATAGATTATCTAATATCAGATGGTCAGTGCTAAACGTGTGTGTATGTGTGTGTTGTTTGTTTATGGAAGACAGAAGGAAGAGATTATAAATTTGAGAGGGATGGAGAAGGTAGTAAATGTGAGAAGATGAAATAAAGTATAAATTGGAAAGAATACAAATACAGTACTCATGTATTAAAAACTCAAAAATATATTACAGTTGAATAATATCTAGCCTATCAACATTCAGGTGCTATATTATTTCTTACTGTCTGATGTAGATACTTCTTTAGCAATGATTATGTTACATGAAAATACTATCATTATTCAGGGACATATTTGCTCAAAGTGGCTAGGGTACCTTTAGGGGTACCATCTAAAAAACTAGAAAGCACTTTAAATTTAGCCACTTTCTTATAAGCTGTTATTTCACCTTACAGCCAAAAATTGTTGTTTTTAAATTAAAATTTGTGTTTCTGGCTGGGCAATGATGTTACACACCTTTATTCCCAGCACTCAGAAGGCAAGGCATGCATATCTCTGTGAGTTCAAGGCCATCCAGGGATACAGAAGTTTTTATTCAAATTTTGTCTACTTTCACTTGATTTTCTTTATGATTGCTAAGTTTTATATGATACCTGCATTTTTCACACCAGTTAATTTTTATATATGTCCTTTGGAGGAAAATTTTTCTTAAAGTCTGTACCCATCTTAATTACCATTTGCAATGAAGGAATCTTTTTATCATTGGCTTAATTATATACATAGCTTGCTAACTAATATCTGCCCTCATCTTTCACCAATGTATGAAATGTATGAAATAAAAGAAGTACTAAAATACTGCACTTTACAGTCGCATAAAATCTACGTCCTCTATATTCGAGTGCCATTCAACAATGAGAGGAGAAAAAGAAACATGTTTCCATTATTTTTTACATGTTTATAATTTTAATAAAAAAGAAATTTTTATAGGTCATAAGATGATGCAATTATCAAAATAACAAAAATCAGAATGAAGTCATTTTCAGGCTAGAAATATAGCTGGTAAGATCATACTTACTCAGCATATGCAAAGCCTGTAGTTTTTGATTCATGCATGCATATCCCCCAGTTATCTGTAAGATATTTTGCTTGTGAAGAGATAGAATGACAGTGAATGCCATCCATGATTGATTAAAGAATACAAAGAAGTTATATCAGTGAAATGACTAACTTTGACCTTAGAGTACAATGATGCTCAACTTACCATTTTTTCATTAATTATTTATTAGTTGTTATATCACAATTTTTTCCAAACCCAAGATCATCGAGATAGTTATATATGTTGTTTTGCATTCTTTTATAGACTATTCTTTTTACTTTAAGTTGGTCATCTATCTTGACAATGTTTGTGTAAAATATATAGTGCCAGCATCTAGATTAACTTTGTGTGTACATTTGTGGTGCGTTAGCATGTGTATTTCCAGGTGAATAAGACAGAGTATTTTGTGAACATAATTATGGAAAATAGCTATTCATTCCTTTAGGAAGTATTAACTAAGTACTAAATATCTGTAAAGTACACTTTCAATTCTAATATTGTCTAGTTTCCCTTGGTTACCTTCCCTACTGGACTCACTTATTAAACTTCCTACCTGACTTATTCACAGAAGACTCTTGGAAGTTCCTCACTCTTCACTGAATATACAATTTGATGCTTTAATCATTTAGAAAAATACTTTGGTATGATGAAATCAATGTAGCATGTTGTTTTCTTTTCGTTGCCTTCATCTTTCTAGAGAGAAACAACAACTTTAATGTTCAAATTTCTTTGTAGCTGTGTGGTCCTCTGAAATTTGCTTAGTGGAATCTGAATATCCGTCAAATTCCCTAACAGATGCTTCAAGTTGTTTTTAGCCCACACTTGCCTCATATAACGGAAAGATTTTGACTTAGTACATGGTGAGGCATGAAATGAAGTCTTACTGGATCACGGAAACCTTGTGAATCAGAACACCAAAGCCATTCTAGAACTTATCTGAACCCTATGTAAAAAAGAAAACAAAAAAAAGGAAACAAAACAAACTTTAATATATTTTCAGTTCTCATCTATAGAATTCACAATATGAAATAAAACTTCATTTTATTTCAATTATTTCTTATTAAAGTCTAAGAAAATTTAAGCTGGGTTTAAAGCTTTGGGTAAAGAAATTCAATGCTATGGAAGCCATGATATTTGATTCTAAGGTTATTAAATTCTGTAATTGTCTATGGATTGATATGTTAATATTTGTACTCTACTTAGTTTCTGCTTGTATTCTCCCATGTAACCTACAAACGACATCAATACATTTGTTTTCTTTTATTAAAAATTGATGACTAAAGAAGTAGGTAAAATAGAGTGGAGCAAAAAAACCTCATATTTATCTATTTGCTTACCTTATTCTCCATCTAGAACTATAACATTATAACTTATTTTTATAGACTTGTAACACTTAAAATCTTGTTTTCTTATACTATTCATAAAGGATATCAAATAAATTATCAGTAAATATTTATCAAATAGACTTTTAGACTTACTCTTTTCCCATAAATTTGGAATGAATTTTATATTGCCTTTAACAATATTTTTGTTTATATATTCATAATTACTCCACAGTGCCAAAACTGAATGACGAATGTGAATAATTGTTTTCAATTCTCTTGCAAGGTTTTTTTCAGAAGATAAAAAAGTACAAGTATAAGTGAGACTTAGAGAAACCAAGAGAATTAGCAATCAAGTATTTCAGCCTCTCTTTATTTTCATTAAAGAGGTGAAAGGCCTTTAGAGTTCACCAGACACTAAAAGTAATGATGCATCCTAATTAAGTAAATGTTCAGTTAGCTTTCTTGATTGTTCACTGTAAAAAGCATAAGGAGAAAAGAATTAAATTGCTGCATGCCACTCTCTCCTTACAAATATACTCCCTTCATCCCCATCTGCTATTCTGTGGTCTCATTTTTTTTTTAATACTTTTTAAATCTCAACCGTATCTGCACTTAATCCTTCCAAGCTTACTAATTTGTTCTCATCCTGGATTTGGTATTTTCCATATAGTCTTCAATTAATTGAATAGGGTTCTCATTTTCTCCTCCTATCTCCCATCTCTCCTTCCCTGTCTTACATAGTAAGGGATGCATCTACTATACTGACACTATTTTGACTATGAATAAAGCTGTATGCTAAGTATTGAATTTGAAATAAATTAATGCTATCGTATAAGTTCTCAACGCTTCAGTTTATTTGTAGAAAATAGTGTGATTTCTTTTCTTTCAACATCTAAAGAGTACATTGCTTTAAGAAGCTTGAAGGAAGATCTGTTTCCTTTTATTTTCCAGATTCTAGAAGGTTCTCAGACAGAGTGACCCTGCTTACCTAACACCAAAATAACTCCAGCCAATATCCTGCTCATTCCATCATTTCTGACTCATACTCCATGCTCCTATTTTTTGAGATTCATAGTTACAAACAAGAATGACTTATACATCACAAGGTGCATATTATAATATTTATAAATTCATTTTTGTCTCAAAAGACAATATTCACAATTTTTGATTTTTAGGATGTGAATATGTTAAAATACAAATGTTTACTAATAAAATAATTTGACAAAATTAAATGTGTTAAATCTATAAATCCCAAACAGTAAAAATGATATATAAACTAGTTTTATGATTCAGATAATTACAATATTTTATTTTTCTCTGAATATATTTTATTTCTAAAAAGCTAATGAATAACTTAGTTACAGAACATGTTAATGTAATTAACAAAATCACTTAAAATTAATATTCCAACTTTAATTTTTCTCATCAACACTGGAATAAATGCAATATTGAGAATAAAAATAATACCCTGGAGTGCTGGTACAGTGGTTAGGAGTGAATACTGTTCTTACAGAGGAACTGAGTTCTCTTTCTGACGCCAGTTTCAGGTGCGATGCAAACTCCTGTGTCTCTATTTCCAGAGTTATCCAAAGTATATGGCCTCTCTGGTCACTTGCACTCACACGCACGCACGCACACACACACACACACACACACACACACACACACACACGTTAAAAAGAACGAAAAATAAATTAAAATAGAGAATTCAGTGACATTTCACTAATTTATCATTTTTATTTTATAAATCATAATATAATTATAACATTTCTGCCTCAAAACCCTCCAACCTCTCTCTTCTTGCTATTTTTTCACACTCATGGTCTTTCTTTTCCTTAATTGTTGTTGCATGAATATAAAATTCATACATACCACTGTATCTATATGATGTCACTTCTATGTTATATTTTTAGGGTTGACTTTTAGTATTAGATAATGAATTGGTATGCTCTTCCCTGTGGAGAATATTTCTCCTGTTTGCAGCATTCCTTAATTGTCTTCGTGTATTCCTTTAGGTCAAGTTCTTGCCTAATGGGTTTCGCTGTCCATATTGGCATGTCTAGTAGTCTTCTTATAAACTGGTTTCACTATGTAATCCTAACATTGAAATCAAATTTCCAGTGCAGTGGCACTTGGAGGCGCAGTTATTTGATATTTTGATAAGTGAAATAAATAAAAAGAGTGCTGTTATCTGTCTTACTCTCTCTCTACTTTGCCTTCTTCCCTTTTGGGTACCAATGGGAAAAGGCTATGTCAATATTCAGTAAGCATTCTATCTGCAGTGCAGAAAGTAGACGCTCTCCTGGAACCACAGTTACAATCAACTTGACCTGGAATTTCTTAATCCTTACAGCTGAGAAAAATAAGGTCCTACTGTCTAAGTCATCCAGTGTATAATGTGTTTTCACAGCAGCTGGAAAATAAAGATTAAGACGTTCTGGGTACATGTTGGGTAGTGTTAGATAATAGGAATATAGAGGGCGGGTGATGAGAAAACAACATGAGGGAAACACAATTGTGATTTTTTTTCATGTGGAAACAGTAGTTGACAGTATGTTAGTTGAAATGCAGTCACTTCCAAACTGCATTATATGTATGCAAGGACATATTGAGCACACAAACTCATCCAACTCATCCAAAAATCTACTCAAAAATTTTTTCTAGCAATGATTCCAGAAGTCATAAAAGATATTTTAAACTTAAACATTTTAATTTGGTAAGGCAAATAGATTGAAAAAAAACAGTTTATAGTTTACGGGGCATTGCTATCACTCTTCTTTATTCCCAGCACTTTGGAGGCAGAGGCAGGTAGATTTCCGAGTTTGAGGTTAGCCTCATCTACAGAGTAAATCCCCAAACAGGCAGGACTACACAGAGAATTCCTGTCTCAAACAAAGAAACAAACAAAAATATTTAGAGTTTATTTTTGTTAATGTTGTTACTGTATAATTCACATTTGGCAAACGGATTATGATGCTCATATTCACTTCTGGTTTGTTGCATAAATAAAAATTAATAATAAATAAATACTTGCATAAAATGCTCAAATATTGACATATGTAAAAGATTGAAGTAAATTTAATAGCTTCCTGATCTCCAGAAAATTGAGAAATTTTAAATGACTAAGGTTTTCTTCCTTTGTTATACATTGAAAAGTTTTCTTTGATTGTTTTAATAAAACGGGTTTTGTTCTGCATGCTTCCTTTATAAGAAATTTTCTTAATCATGTATCTTTTATTTGAGACTCATTGGACCATATTTATCTCATTGCAATACCGTATTTTCTATGTGGATTAGAAGGCAAATCAGATGTAGTTTAATGGAGTGTTTATTGCAGGTAGCTAGACTTCCTACAGTTTATAGTGTGAAGGAGAAACAGTCTAAAGACAATCCAACACATATGCAAAGAACACACTGAAAGCACTCTGTGAGAAAACAGCATTCTATGTAAATACTTTCTCCTCATATGGGGGTGGAAGAGTGTCTGCAGGGAAAGTTGGAGCAGAAATGGAGTTAGTAGCATCCTAAAATCTTGAAGATAACTAGTTACAACTTATTGGTCTTTGCATTTTTTTCAATCTTCTTTCACTTTTTCTCTATCTTAACCTCAAAGGATGCCAGCTGTAAAAACTGATAAAACATTTCATTGATATAGAATTCGCAAGAGTTGAAAAACACAGAAAACTGCATCACTAATCCCTTAGATCCATAGTCGGAATATGCTGAAAATAACCATGTCATTTTGTAGTTTTCAGCTTCTTCATAAGTATGAGAGAACAAAATAAAAGGTCTTTATAGATCATCTAGTTCCAATATTGTTTTTATTGAAGAGTCCAATGCACAGACTCCATTTATTTACCAGCGTACTGATCTCATGCAATTAAATGTGAATTTACTATACACAAAAGTACTAAAGAAACTTTGGATACTTTCAACAAGAAAGCTTTGAAGACAAAATATACACAACAAGGAGACTAAAGTGAATGAATTTCAATACCTTAATGAGGACAACTATGCATGCATAAATTTGTGTCAAATATGACTCTTTTACATGCAAGTAACAATATGAATATATACATAATATGTACATGTACAAATACATACATATACCTATATATGTAAATATATATGGAAGAGAATACTTCTTTATTAGCATTATGTTTTCATATTTTTGCTATAAATTAGATTTAATGTTAAAAAGTAGCATGGAACATGGAAATATTTTTCTTTACAAGAAAATTGCAGCATGATTTTCTTAATAAGATGTTTGTTTTGAGGAGCCTGGTGACACTGCTCAGCAGAGTGAATACTTGCCATCAAGCCCTGAAGTTAAGGTCAGTCCTGGTACACCACATGGTGGGAAGAGACATGGACCATAGACAACAGTGTACACACACACACACACACACACACACACACACACACACACACACAATGGAGGGGGATGCTCTGAACATCAAATCAAGAAATTCAACCACACTCAGAACAAGGTATACTGCTATTTTCTATCTCTAGCACTACCTCATTTGAATGCTCCCTAGGCAGAATTTTAGTGAGGGAATGGGTGAAATTTATTGATTTGCAGCTATAAAGGAAAAAAAAAGACAGGGAGTCAAGGAACACACATCACTAATATGAAGATTGCTAAATGAATAACTTCAGATGAACGTAGTGAAATGCAAGAAGAAATGCTCTCAACTTGAAAGTAAATTAGCTAGCTTTTCAAATCATTGTAAAAATCAACTTGCTCTAAAGAAACAAGAGAGTGGATGTAATGTCTATGATACTATGGGAGTTTAGTTAAGTAATCATATGGTTTAATATCATATTTGAGTGTGGAAATGAATAATACTTGCAATATTACAAAAGTTTCATAAAGTTCTTAATCTAAGATTCAAAGAAATAAATGTTTCTTCTCCAGGCCTATTTTAAATGTTTAAGAACAACATTACATTTCTTTTACACAGAGGCACACACACACACACACACACACACACACACACACACGTTTATTTGTTGAGGCAAGGTCTTGCTACATATCCTAGCCTGGCATTAAGATCATAGCCCTCATGCCTCAGTTCTAGACTTCTGAAATTACAGAATACAAGTGTGCATCACTATGGATGGGTATAAAGTAAAATTTTGTTTTAGTCGTCTTATTTAAGTCAGATTCAGTCCTCATAAATACACATTCGTCTTCACAGTCTGTTAGATAAGTGCTTTTGGACAACCTAATGTGGTCCTTGTGACTAGGAAGTGTGTTCTGTATACTCTAGAGTTGTTATGCTGTATTTGTAATAAACATATCTCAGGATGTCGATTCTCTTTACGTGGACTCAGATTTTCTTAGCCCAAATTTTCAGCCTCTATAATAAACACAAAATCATCTATTTTGGAAAATGAGACAAGGAAGAAAAACTTCTACTCTGTGGCATTATTAGAGCAGGTATGCAACCTGAAAAGAGAAAGAAAAGTTACAGCATGCCTTCACTTAATTTTTGCCCTTGACAGATTGGATATGATAAACACTATAGATCCTTGAGCACACACATTTTATTATTTTCCTTCATGATGTGACATCTAGCTGTCTTTCTTTCTGTAGGTTATAGTGCAGATTTCTACAGTGGTGATGAACATAAAAGTAGTTTGATTTAGTCAATAG
This sequence comes from Ondatra zibethicus, assembly GCA_004026605.1. Lineage (NCBI taxonomy): Eukaryota > Metazoa > Chordata > Mammalia > Rodentia > Cricetidae > Ondatra > Ondatra zibethicus. Next base: position 26,015 of record PVIU01012539.1, on the reverse strand, counting down.
TATATATTTCTGCTGAGGCTGAAGCCTCCTTATTTGCATTAGATGCCTATATCTTCATCAATTAGATTATCTTTCATTATTGTCATTTTGACATAAGGTGCTATACCAGAATTAACAAGAATGGAAAAATTTAATGTTTGCCAGTGGAATGTATTTTGTAATTCAAAATTGCAATGCCTTTCTTTGATAGTCTCCTGTGATATTTTGTATCCAAAACAGTCAGTGTGCACTTGCAATCGAAGTTCACACAAATTTCAAGACTTGTTATTTTTCACATTTAGCAGAATATAATAGCAGTAGTATCAAGAGCTGCCCATCTTCTTCACAAGCTCGCACATGCCCTCTCTTCAAGATACCCATGCACAGGTGGGGGTGCTATAGACTCTTGGCAAGCCAGAATGCTTCATCATGACCAGAAAATATTCACTTGGGATATCCTCATTTGTATCAGATGTAGACATTGAAACTAAAATGCACACTTAATGCGAGATTTGTAGCATTATTCTTCCTGAAAAATGAGATAAGACAGCTATGACATTTTATTATTATGGTTGAAAGAGTATTTTTTAAACATAGCTAAAGTGTTCTTTTAGCATAAATAAAAATGAGCTGCTATGCCCTAAGTTCACTTCCTCTCCAGACAAGAAAGAGTTAAAGGGGAGGGTGATCCTTAAATACAAAGATTGCTTTACCTGCCAGTGTTTTCATATAGGATAGGAAGGACCTGAAAGCAGGACACCGTCTCCAAAGGCCCCTTCTCACTTCAAGTACACACTAACTGGCTTCTGCTCTCCCAGTAAAGAGGAAAAGAGCATTTCCACTGACCCAGCTCCTCCGTGATTCACATTCAGAGAGGAAATGAATGAATGGAGTGGGGGAAGGGTTACTGAGAAGCAATGTGCTGTCTTTTTAACCGCAGAAAATAAAATTACTTACCAAGAACATTTTTTACCCATGTAAATGCTTAGCCCCCATTCAGCAACTCAGTTTCTATGGGAAATAAATCTATGTCCAGGTTACCACCTCCTCCCGATGCATAATTTGTAAGCTTCAGGGTCCGTAGCAAGACTGAGCTGGAGTCTAGGTCTACAGACTCCTATCTGACTGTACTCTCTATACATACATCTTCTGGGTCACTCAGATAATTTCTAAAGATGAGGACCTAAAATCTTCCCTAAGAAAAGATTTTCATCAGCAGGGTAATGTTCGTTCCTTGATCAAAAAATAAATCAGTTGCAGAGTTCTCCGTCTTTCAGTCAAACAGGCAATTCCACAGTGGCAGTAGATTTCGAAGAGGAGAGAAAAAAGGGGGGGGAGGAGACAAGAGGGTGGGGGCGGGGGGCAGGGAAGAAATGGGGAGTAATAGGTTTAGGGAGGGGGGAATAATGGGGTCACAGAAAGGAAAAGGGAGAAGAGATCAGGCTAATCTTACCCAATCGATCTGCTGATCAGGTGATCGTTTATGCGGTATCAGGACACGAAAATGACACGACAATGCAATCCACAGCAAGTCCATTTCTCCACTTTAGCTCCATAACTGCAGAAATCAAATGCAAGGCGGACAGGACACAGACTGCCACTCCTGCATCCCTCCTACCCCTCCCCCAAGGGACCAGGGAAGGTCCTCAGACTGTCCGAAAATCTAGCTTCTTAAAGCATGGCTTGGCTCTGGGGCTCCGGATTAAAATCAATTGCCTTAAACACAGGCAGCATGATTGATCAAGAAACTGGAACCTAGGAGAGCTGCTGCCGCCTAGGCATCCCCATCACCCACTCCAGGGTCCCCTTGCGAACCTTCCAAAGCATAGCGCCCTCAAATCCTTCATGCGACTAGAACCTTCAACCATTCCTCTCCCAGTCCCTGTCAATGCAAAAATCGCTGACGATTTGATCAAGGCAATGTGACCAGTTCTGCTTGCTTATGTGGGGTGTGGGTTTTGTCAGGCTTTCTTACTATTCCTCCTTCAGTTGCTGCGAGGAAAGGGGTTCCAGGGAACTACTAGTGAAAGGCACTGATGGAATAGTATTAATCCTAATGATAACGTTCCCGGCGCAGGTAAACTCTGAAAAGAACTGCCGCCGAATGGGAAGACCCTGCAGGATTTCCGAAGCGGTGCTCTCCTGAATTCTCATTGGATCGTCCCCAGCAGCCTAAATCATTGCTGCTGCACTCTGAGGATGACTACAGCCTAGCTCACTAGTTCTATACTCCCTAGCTTCAACACATCCTTTTACTTCTCTTTGCAAATCTGTTTGTGTTACGCATCTTTTTCTCGTGGCTTACCCAGCTTCTGTCTTTCCTCACTGCGTGGGGACACATATTTCGGTAAATTTGTTTGCCTGAGGAGCATCACAGAAAAGGTCTCCACTGCTACCACCTATCCCCAGTAAAAATCACTTCTTTAACATTTTTGCCTTCTTTACTTTGGGGATCTTGACCCGCAAATAACTGGCTCTCTGTTGGTTAGATGCAACCAAGAACTGCTGAATACTTCCAAGTCCTACTGCCCTGCATCTCACAGACCTAAAAGGCTTTGGAAGACCATGGAATATTTCCTTGAATCCTGGATGTATTCCTCTCACAGTCATCTTGCTTCATGAAATTTCCTCTGGTAAGTATCTCTTTACATGTGGTGAGCAACTTGTAACTTAATACCAGTGTTATTATTATTTTTAAATAAGCAGGACTTTTTCCTCTCTCTCTCTCTCTCTCTCTCTCTCTCTCTCTCTCTCTCTCTCTCTCTCTCTCTCTGTCTGTCTCTCTTCCTTTATAGCTATAGTTACATTCAGATTGCAAGTACCTATACCTAAGTGACCATTAGTACATGCTGGAACTAGTAAGATGTAGTCCATGCAATGACTAGTTCCAATATAAATACTTCTTTCTTTACTAAAAAAAAAAAAAAAGTCCCCATTTAACTACAAGTCTCTATCAGATAATGTGGACATCATCTATTACCAATTTACTGCTCTTGCAACACAGTGTTGTACTATTTAAAAGGCTATTTTTTTTTCTCTTAGTCTATGAAAATGCCTGAAGGAGCAGTGACTTTCTGGGTTTAAGAAAGTTCACTAGTCTCTCTGATGCTCAGAAGGTTGTCCAGGTCAGTTTGTATTCATGGCACCCTAAGCATGTGAATGGTTGAGGGGGGACTTTGGTAAAGTGTGTCTTTTTCGATTGAATAGGAACCTAAACACTAACATGTTATTCTATTGCAAGAAAAGGAGTCTGAGTTTTGGGGGCATAATTCTTATACAAAAGCCTCAGCACACATGAGCACATTATTTTGGCCATTGTGGTTCCTGTTGAGGCAGCATTTTGCAATGCCTTTCAGGTTTTGTGAACTAAACTGGTGAACAGTTAATTGGTCAGGGAGGTCTCCCCTCAGATGAAGAGAGCTATCAGAAGCCGCTGCTTATCTGGGTTCTAATGCACTGAAATTCAGGGAGGGGCTTTACATGAAAAATGTAACTGCCTCACTCCTCACACTCACCCACCCCTGCCCTCAGATTTTAATAAGTGTGTTAATATGGTCCCTGCCTTGTGCTTTCATGGACATTTCTAAGGGCTTTAACTGAGGATCACTTCCTATTCCACCTAGTTGTGATGAGAAACACTTAAATGTTGGCTTTCACTTCACATTGGGGCAAGTGTTTGGTATTTATCTAACACAAATCTGCATGTGTCAGTAATCTGTAAAGCACCCAGAGAGAGGGATTTTCTGTGATACCCCCCAACCTCTCAAATAAGGACAAGTTTCTGGACTTTCCCCCTTTATTGGGATGGATGGAGGTGAGGTTCTATTGTTCAAGACTCTTTTCCCTAAGTTAATTGGGGGGGGGTTCTTTTTAATTTCTGGGAAAGAACTATTCCAGTCATTGATGGCTCCTGCGACAATCTAGGCAATGATTTCTTTCTTTTTAATTCAAAAGCCTTTTAAGCTCCCAGACATAAAAGTACTCCAGCTGCACCACCGCCCCACCCCCTCCTCCTCTCAGATTCCTGGGCTTTCCCCTTGCCTCCCACCAAGTAGGAGAGGGTTTGGGGCTGACACAGTGGTCCGCACCTCTTGGCGTCCCTCACCCAGAGCTAGTTTCTACCTGCTGTCTTTGCCAGTTCAGTCCGTCCTGCCTGACAAGCCAGTGCCATTAGCGTCCGTGGCTTCATTTGAAGAAACGAGGCTTTGGTGTAATTCGCCAATTCAAATATCCTCTCTAGAGGACTACTGCTGTTGCGCAAGGGTGGAGGGAGGGAGAGAGAGAGAGGAGAAAACTTTCAGTGCAGTCAGACCGTTTTCTGCTTAATCAGTGTGGCACAGTGAGGCACAGACATTCGCTGTCTAGGTAAGTGCGTTTTGCTGTGTTAGAACCCTGAGCTCAGTATTGTATGAGGGAAACTGACACAAGAAACAGGCTCTAACAGCCAAGGATGCTTTAACCAGAGGGCTAGCAACAGGCGACTGTGTCTGGAGATTTCGCCGCTGCTTTTAGCTCCCTCTAAGCCTCCTGGGTTCTAGGGACATAGAGGGCAAAACGCCTGGTCGCCCAGGGCTCAGTTCTGGTGCGGGAGCTAGAGGGGAGGGATGGAGTCCCCGACTCTTTGGCTCAGGCTGCGCTCTCAGTGCTGCTTGAGGCGGACGTTTGCTACCCAGGAGAGTGGGCACAGAAGGGTTTTGCGACCCCCTGCAATGCCTTTTGTCCAGTCTTCCTGGGTCCCCAAACATCTACTGCGGGAAAAGACAGACTCGTTTTTTTTTTTTTCCCGCAATCTCTTAAGATCTTTCTGTGTTGCAATTTCTTTATTATTTTCATGTGCTGAATCTAAGCACAGCGCTCGATGCTTCTCCAGGACGACTGTTTTGTAAAGCCCCGATCGCCTTCGTTATCTGCTTGTTTAGTAGGGCTTAGGATAGCTGAAGGACTTTTTTTAGATCAATGTTAAAGTATTGCTAATCGTCATCACTCCTTCCTTTTCTTCCTTCACTAACTCACACAATTCAGTGAGCCATAGGGTGAAGTGAGTTGGGTTTTCAACTTGAAGCCAAGGCTTGGAATGCAATGTTATTCCGCAATTCGAGGCTTAGGAACTACACGCTTATGCTAAAGCCACTGTAAAGTTCTCGCTTTTGTATTGCTCACCCCTTTTCTTTGAGGTGGGGGTGAGAAGAAATAAGACCCATTATTGGACACTGTGCTCCGGAGGTGACCACCAGGGAGGGGGTGACACTTCAAGGCTGCGGGTTTCTGCTGCGACTGTAGCCAAACAGTGGCAGAGTTGAAGTCTTTGATGGCTGTTTCCCCTAGTCTCTAAGAGTTGAAGCACAAAGCCTTGTACTTTCCTTGAGGTCCAAAACGTGATCAGTTCTTCAGAGCAGGGACCTCCTTGTAAGCGGACTATGGCTGGGAGATGCAGTGTAAGCTCCATTTGAAAGGGTAAAATGCACTTTCCCTGCTGTGTGAGCTGCCAAACAGCTGTTAGAAAAGAGGAGGAGGTGACCAGGGTTACAAATTAACCCTAGTTTTGCTTGCAAAGGAGAGCCAGTCAAATATATGCAAGCTGAGAAAGCCCCAAGCTGTGAGGCTGTCACGGGAGACTGGAGACAGATGATTCAGATTCTGGGGACTTTTTCTTTTGATTTGTTTGTCATCATGGAGTTAACCAGGTAAGGACTGAATGTCTGTACCATATCATCAACTGCATAGTCTGTTTTCATTTCAAGCTACAGAATCCATACATTTTCAGATGGTCCTAGCATCCATAACTTTTAATATTCACATTCATGAATACGTTTAATACCCTTTAAAGATTGGATTGCTTTCATTTAAATGTTTAATCTCATCTTATTTAAACGTTAAAATGTGGCAGAAAAATCATCAAATGGACCTATGTGAGAGGCAGTGATTGGGAGGGTAGAGAGGTAGAGGAAGGTGTGGATAGCCATAATGAGATATGGAAGAGGCAGTTACTGAAATGCCTTAAACTGCCTCTGTTGCTGGGGTCACAAACCTTTCTATACAGGGGGTGCCTGGAGAACTAGTAAGGGCCTCTTGAACTAGAAAAGTAATTTTGACTTTTTGAGAGAATGATTTGTGAACATTCTTGTTCTATTTTCTCAATCTTGAAAACAAAAATATTCTGGTTTGGTATTGGGTTAGATTTGTAAAATTAGAGGAGGAAGAGGAAGTTGCCCAAAGGCAGGGTTATACACAAACATGGTACAGACATCTTAAAGTATAAGAGAAACAGATGAAAAACTGAAAAAGAAATGAAAATAAAACGGAAACACATCCCAAATATACCTCTTTTTATTCAAAGTTTTGTAGAAACGTAGCTTGAGCAATCAGTAGGTTTCTTCCACCATCAGATTTAAGTCAATTAAAATGACAATGTACAGGAATGGTCTAATGCTTTATTATTATTACTGGTGTTTTCTTTTTTTTTTAATACTATGCTTATAGCTGTTAGGAACTAAGAATTTGCAGAAGGTGAAGCACAAAACCCAACAAATTAATGAGACACCATCCTAAACTATGCAGTTGCTAATAGCATTTTGTCAAAGAAATTATCCTTACATTTTTAGTGGATATAATCATAGTGTTTGCATTTATTGATGTGGATCTCTTAATCAATTTTTTTCTGCTTCTAATGCTCACTGATAAATTGTTGAATAAATAAGAATAATTGAAACTTCAGGTGGGAAAATTGCAAAGTTATAGTACTTTTTTTACTTTTAGTTTGAAATAAAAGGTAGTTTTTATCCCACAAGAGAAAGTCTTCACACATTTCAGTTTGTCAATTCTTTTGTATTTTAGCCTCTGCAGTTCTGTTATAATAAACACACTCATTGTGTCTCTGTGTAGATATATCCATCTGTCTCCAGTTTTGGACTGATGGAGAAGACATTTATGTCACATTTTAATTGTTTAAACAATAACTTTGAAGTAAAATATGCAGGATGTCCTATAAGAATCAATTTTATTTGCTTTACACTGAATCATGCATGATACCATCCTCTCATGAGCTATTTTGTTGTAAGGAAACCCAATACTGTAGCATAAATGTATGATTTATAAATTATAGCACCTGTTGATTATTTACAATACAATTATTAGTGTACAACAGCTAAGTAAATCTGATATATGTAGAAAGAAGTCTCTATATTTAAGTGTAAGGGTTCACACACATATTATATAAACATACCCAAATTCTCCTCACCATTTACTGGGTTGCTAGCCTGGTGTGTTATTACATGCAAAACAGTTGCTTTTCTGAGTACTTCTTCATAGTCATGATGATGCAAGAGGTAACTGAAACAAAGTAGTGGGCCTTCTAAACTTTGATGCTCCATTGTAAAGATTCTTTATTTCTTGCTGTTATTTTATTATGTTCATATTATCATTAAACTAAAAAAAACACCGATTAAAGAAAGATTTTAAAATTCCTATTATTTTAGAAAATTGAATCTAATATTTAAATATTTCCAATATAAATGGTACTATGGGAATGCATGTGGCAAGCTTACCATAAACTTCTTTTTTGTTTTAAAGAAAACCTGAAATGTGTTTGTAATTATGTTCAGGATTTTGGAATATTGTTGAAATCTTCTAAGACTCTTCCCTATGTACTGCTTCAGCTCCGTAAGAGTAAGGACATGGGAAAGGTCAAGTGTTGGTAGATACAGCACTTTCTCCCACATCACTACTCTAGTCTCACATCGTCTACATTGTTCTACTAACATTTTTTCCTGCCATATTCACTTATTTTTCCCATTTCTTTAATGAATAACAGAGAGGAAAGAAAGCCAAGAAAAAAATTAAAGAAGTTAAAGACAAACAAATTGAAGAAAAAACATAATTATTCACACAAAAGATTCTGTTATGTGTGAATTTCTTAGTGTCACAATAGTGTTATGACTTCTTGAGAACAAATGTTGACGCAACTACTTTTAATGTAAATATCAAGTATTCTTGGTCCCTGTGCAGTGGTGCCACCTGAGTTTACTATTATGCAGCTTTTAACAAAAAAAAAAATAGTATATTTGCTGAAGTATAGTAGCTATTATTTTATTGTGAGGATATATAAATTTAATTTTATATTCTTTATGAAAAGACAGACACTTTTATAAGATAAGGCTTTTGATAGACTGACTTCTTATAGTCCATAAATTAAAGAAAATGCTAATCCTTTGTAGATTTATGTTATTAGTTTGATGATCTCCATCTTAAATGAATTAAACCTTCTCATATAGTAATATCAAAATAGAGAAGCTTAAATATTGTATAGTATTTTTTAAAAGAAAATCACATTCAGTTTACTAAAGCTGAAGGAGGGTTGACATCTGAACTGTGGGTGTATTAATTTAGCAACTATTTGGAGAATTTTTTTCAGGCACAAAGCTGTGTACCTCTGAACAGTATTCTGATGTAACACTACATTTATTATATCATTTCATGACTTGTGCTTTTACAATTTACAAATTCCCATTAAGTACACGAGAGAAAAATACTAATTTTATTATTTGTGAACTGACAATTTCAAATGTTTAAATAATAGGAAAGTACATTAATGTTCATTCTGTGATATAAAAAATGAATCTTAGAAGTTGAAATTTAATCTGAGTACTAATGGGCTTTCCATTCAATCAATACCTGAAAGGATTCACTAGGAATAGTTCTTTGATTTCTTGATGCTATCAAATGGCAAAGGTTATCCTTTACAATAGCCTGCAAATATGCTTGTGTATAACATTTTAAAGCTTCCATAACTATTATTTCCAAGAATATCTGATGAGGAATAAGCATTTCTATTTAATTACTTGCTGATATTCCTACCCAATTGCAAAAATTTCATAAGCAACTATTTTATAAATTACGAATATATTGCACTTTAAAATAAATTAATTTGAAATAAATAATTCAAAAAGTTTTGGGTTGTGTCCTAATTAATATTCAAAGCAACAAAATTTTCATTCTTTTACAAGTGAGGTAAACCCAATTATGATTCAGTAACAAATTTATTTTCCCAAAGATAAATTCACAAAATTAATACATTTTTGAAGAACAGGTTGCATTAATACCTACTTAGAGGTAAAATCACTGTGTTGTTTTAGTTAAGAAAGTGTGAACTGAGATGCTGAAAGTGATATAAAATCTACTTACTTCAGTAAACAAAAATTCTCAATCTATTATTTTTCAATCTTAATGTTATTTGTATGATTTATTACACTTATAGTTTAAAATATGTTTATCCACAGTATAACATATTTTACATATTATTTTAAGTAATTAAAATACAATCACTTCAATTTTATAAGATAAGCCATACAAGTTTGAATATATAACACTGAAGATGTGTGCAAAATAATACGTTAAGCTCATTAATTCATGGTTTTCTCAATGTTTTGGGGACACCAACAAACATCTTAATGTGTAGACAAAATAGAATTTACCAATGCATTGAAATAGAATGACATTACTTTATAGTAGTAGAACTTCTTAATCTCACCAGTCACTTAAATAAAAAGACATAATTATAGTGCATTTCGTGAATGTGATAAGTAATTTTAGTAATTATAATATGAAATAAGAAAGAAGGGTCAGGTTTCCAAAAATTATGTAAATCCTAATTTACCCAGATTCAGATGTCTTCAAGAGCACCCACAGTGTAACAAACTTACATTAAGCACTAATAAAGGAATTATCATATTATATTTCCCCAAAATTAAATCTATAAAATACACACTTATTGATTGAATGAATAAATATATGAACATTGCATTAAAAAGCATTATAGTGCTCTGCTATGTAAGAATTATTCTCTTATAATGGTGTGTTTCATTTAAATTCCATTATAGATTTATCGTGAAGGAATAGTTACAGATAGACTTATTCTTCCTGAATTCTGTGATTATCAGCCAACATCATCAGGATTGAGCTAGCTTTTATTAACTTTTCTGGACTCTTGCATCTTGTTAATTTTAAAATCCATCTCTAGAATATTACACTATTAAAAAACAATCTAGCTTTGGAAAGAACAGAACTGAGTAAGCATGCATTTTACATTGCTCAGTCTCAAATAATGGGCAGTATATTTTTAGTCACTAAATACTCACTTTCATACTTTAACTTTTTAAAAACTATTTTAAATGAGATTCATGAACATAATCAGTTTTGGAAAAATATTATATTAAAGAATATGTTTTAACATTGTGAGTTGATTCAGCTATTACAATTAAAAATTAAATGCATCCCTTCCCATAATTCTTTTGCCTAAAATTTCAATACTTAGGAAGCCAGAGCTAGAGGATTTTCTGATTTCAAAGATAGCTAGTCTAGGCTACATAGTTTTAGAATAGCCTCAGACATGAAGTGAGACCTTGTCGGAAAACCAAAACAAAATAAAACAAAATAAATCATGTTTATTCAAGTTATTTAGTAATTAATGTGCAATGTTTGATATATGCACACTTTGAATCCTGGTGTTTTGTGGTTGCTATTAAATATGCTAATTAATTTGAGACCTTTTATCACATCTATTGCAATTATAAAACGCAAGTCATGCAGTTGTGAATATTTGGAGAAATGTGATGTACACAAATGAAATCATGTCATTAGAGAGTTAAAAGTCCTCATGGTTTTAAAAAATTAACTCTGAAAATTAAACTCTCTGAATGTACACTGAGAAATGGAACAACTTTTTCTTGAGTAGGAAATTGAACTGGAATAGTTACAATCACTTCAATTTTATAAGATAAGCCATAAAAGTTTGAATATATAACACTGAAATGTGTGCAAAATAATACCTTAAGCTCATTAATTCACAGTTTTCTCAATGTTTTGGGGACACCAACAAACATCTTAATGTGTAGACAAAAAAGAATTTACCAATGCATTGAAATACAATGACTTTACTTTATAGTAATAGAATTTCTTAATCTCAAAAGGCACTTATATAAAAAGACATAATTACAGTGCATTTCATGAACGTGATAAATAATTTTAGTAATTATAATTTGGGATAATAAGAAAGAAGGGTCAGGTTTCCAAAAATTATGAAATATTTTTAAATTTAAAAAACAATTCACTGGGGCAATAAAATCAAAGAGCAGTGTTTGTTACTACTAATATTGCTCAAAATAGAGGCTTTAAAATATGTGTTAATTTTTTTTTCAAAAATGTAGATGCTGGGTCTCAAGACAAGGCTCAGTGTTTAAGACCATTTGCTCCTCTTACAAAGAAATTTGGTTTTATTTACAGTACACACAGAGGGTCTCACTGCTGTCTTGATCTACAGTTCTAGGGACTCTGATGCTCTTCTGGATTATGCTGCATCTAACCAAAAACATCAATATCCACCAGGTGTGGTGGTGCACGCCTTTAATCCCAACACTCGGGAGGCAGAGGCAGGCAGATCTCTGTAATTTTGAGGCCAAGCTGGTCTACAAGAGCTAGTTCCAGGAGAGCTAGAACTGTTACACAGAGAAATCCTGTCTTGAAAAACCAAACCAAAACAAAAAAACACACACAAAAAAAACATTAATACCTGTAGTGGTGTATTATTAGATTTCTTTATCAAAATACAAATAACATACCACAACAAATACTCATAAAATAAACATTCAAAACCAATTAAACTAATCTAGGAACAAAAAATTACATTAAAATCTGTTTTGAAGATTTAGAAATGCATTTATTTCAAGGTTTCAACCCACGACTCCAAGTTGGTAGAAGACTAAAACCTACCTGACTTTGTTTCAGAATATGAACAAAGATAAGTGGCTCTAATCTTTGAGAATGGAGATTTGGAATTCATAGTGAAGAAAAGAAACGTCTCAATGTATTTTTGAAGGACACTCTATGTAATTTTCAGAATTAATATTAATATTCCCTTTATGTTTAAAGTAACTTTTATACTCATTTATGTGTCAATACATCTCTGGTCCCAAGCATTTACAGCACTGTATCCTCCCCTTTCCATTATATCAGTAAATTTCCACAGCTTTAACACAAAGAATGGATTACTGACAGTGTAAGTGAGAAGGAATATTTATTGAATATTCAATCTAGCTACAACAGTTCTATGTTTCGATGGTAAACTACATATGGGAAATAAGTTTAATCATATTTTATAATTATAGGAAACTATAGCATGGTTTTCCTCTGCATTTTTCACTCAACCATGAGACTCTTAAAATGTAACATGTCATTGTTCAGTCAGTTTGAAAGATTATGTAACAATTTCCAGTGTGTTGATCATAGGCTGGAGGGTGAGCAGAAAACCCTACTGCCTTTATCACCTTTCAACCGATCTAGACAACTGGTAATTGAGGAAATCAATTCTTATTTCATGTAAAGGCAGCTGCTTCCAAGAACTTAAATGATGAACTATTAAAATATTTATCTTCAATGATCCTTGGTACATAAGACAAAACAAAAGATGGATTCTATCTTATCCATCTGCCTCCTACATAGTTAAGGCACCATAAAACTGGCCAAATGTAATGTTTTGCTGTCTTTTAGAGGTGTTTGAGCTAAATATGACTATTTCCTAAGTATTCGTTGGTATAATTGGCTCATTAAAATGTAGAAATCACTAAATTAGGCCTCAGGTAAGTGTGGTAAAAGCTATTCCTGTGTCTATTGTCGTGAAATAATTACTGTCATGTTCTATCAAGTTGATTTCCAAATCAGCATGCATTGTGTAACAAAGTAGCAGGCCTACTTAAAAGTCATTTTTCTCTAATCAACAGATATAACATACTTCATGAAAATCTTGCTGATTATTCATATATGAAAACTATTTTAAATATATATCTTTATTTCATGGAAACTTACACTGATTTTTATCTGAATTTAGCACATCATCATTTGAAGGTAATAATGGTTCAATTACTGTAGAACTTAAGTTAAATTTTGAAAAATGTTATTAAGTAAATATCAAATTTTTAAGTTTTTATTTTGAGGAGGAGTGATGATAGCAGATGCTTTCCGTTAGCAAAAGCAAAGGACTTGTTATCAGCTGAATATATTATAAATATGATGAGCTGTGATTCTATCTTATTACCTAGCATGTCTGTCAATCAGGTCAGTTATGCTAAGGTTGGTGAAAAGATATTATTCAATTAAAAATATGAATAGTTCTGGCATGACTTGTCAGATTAGGGTCCAGAAGGTACTGGAGAACACTAGACAAATTTTTAAGTCTGTTTTTCTGAATTAGTTTGCTTACTGGACATAACCTCTGATTTGTTTTTATTTTTGAGTCATAAATAACTAGCTGATTAATTGTGTATGTGAAGTTTTAAGAATACAGCAATGAAAATATAACTGATATAAGAAATGATCAGGCAAATGCCTACAATTATTTGTTAATTGAATACTCAAAACTCAGTAATCCATTAAGAGAAATGAGATGCTTGGAGAGTCATTTTATTGTCATGGATGTCTAGCTTTGGTATTGTAAATATATCCACCTTTAAAGATGAGTATTCCTTATTGCTTCAGCATAAGAAAGGCCAATATAAAATATATTTTCATTGTGTATATTAAAGGAAAAAAATTCAGGATACATGAAGAAACCAGAAAATTTCTGAGAAAAGGGGGTTAGAATTTTAACTTAGGTGACTCATCCTATTTATTTTTTCAAAAACATGTTAGCGTCTTTGAATCAGGAACATTTTAGTTAGTAACTCACTTGATTTTCATAATGGAAATAAATGAAAACATGAAATTGACACAACGAAGGTTTTTTTAAAAATTGAATTTTGTGTATTATTTATTCTAGATAATACTAAGATGTCCCATTTAGCAAGGTCCTTCACCCTGTAGAAACTTGTTATTGATACTAAAATTATGCTAGTAAATAAAGCAGTCATAGATCCCTCCTTCATGATGGGTGAAATACCTTGGAATTACCCCGTGGATGGAAAGGCATATATAAATAGGAAGATGACAAATTGCCTCATTAATCTCATTTTGCCTAGATCAAAATATCAGAAATTTATTGTCTTTCTTTTAAAGAATTCCTTTATTAACCTAATAGTCAGGAGATTTTTTTTTAACTTTTTAAAAACTGCATCTTCCAAAAAAGTTCCATAAATTTAATATTTTCTGTATGTGAGGTTAGAGAACACATTATTATTTGTTTTGATAACTCTTGATTATGTAGTGATATTTATTCGTTGATTTGATAAACTCTTAGGTTATTCTTGATCTGTTCACAGCACAAGAATATTGTCTATTTGCTGACCCAATTTTAAAGTTTTCTGACTGAATTTCCATATAGTTATTTTTAATAGATTAATACTAGTATGAGCTTAGTTAAAGAAGTGCAATTTAGTTTGCTGAACAAATTTTCAGTGATCATTTTGCAAATTATTGTATAGTAACATTAATTTCTAAAGTATTTCAAAATCTTTGTTAAAAATTACCTGAGGATACTATTCATGAAATCTAGGACAAAATGATAATGATTTCTGTGCTTCATAGGTTTGCACACAGTATATTGCTGAGTAAAACTATATGAATTCAGCCACACTTCACATTTCTTTCAAAATGACATATATGTGACAAATTATTTTATTGATAAGAAATGCTTTGCTTTGATAAGCTACAAAGATGTAAGACTCTGCCAAATAAAGGAAAAACGGTAAAGGCACCTTGAATCTTAATGTCTGAAATTGCTCTCTCCAGTCTACTCCTACATGTATATTCTTTTAACCTTTATCTTAGATTGTCTTTTCTTTCACTCCTCTGATACTAGAATACATCAATTATAATATATTTCTAGTCGGCTCTAAAATTTATTCATGGAATTGTTTCAAGAAGGCAAAATAGTATTGAAGGACTATTTAAATAAATTTTATAGAAAGAAAGTCATGTTTGACTCAGATCTTAAAAGACAAAACAAAAGAAAAACAGAATTGTAGCTGATTAGGCATCAGTGGATGGCAAATGAACAGCGGGAAGAGCAGATGAAGGAAAATGCTGGTTAAAAACACCAGTGTTCTTCCAAAGTGATGAGACATCACCAAGAATGTTGAAGATGAAGAACCCAGACGGATACACACAGTGCTACTCTCTTGATGGTAGAGTTTCATTAAAAATGTAACTCAGCACAAAATGCTTCCAGAAATGACTACAGCAGACCCCAACTGAGGACCTATAAAACTACAATTCAGAAAAGCCTGACTGGAGTCAGATTTAGAGCTTCTCAAACATACTCTAATTAAAGAAATATTTTACTTTTGGTGTATGATTGCTTTCCTTGCATGTATATGTACATGCACTTTATGCATTTCTAGTGATCCTGGAGGACATAAGATGGTCTTTGATCTCCTGGTACTGGAGTCATGGATGACTGAGAGTCACCATGTGGTAACTGAGATCAAATCCCAGATTCTCTTCAAGAGTAACAAATACTAGTCACATCTGTGCCTTCCCATATTTTCTTTGAAAACTAGATTTTAATCCAATTAACTATAAATAAAATTTCAAATCTGAAGAGCTTTAGTTTAATCTTTGCTCCATTGTTTGTTATGATTTACATGAATTTTACATCATTTGTTATATGCTCACCTATGAGGAAGCACCCATGTTTTAGTGCTATCTGGCTATTCAAATGGTTCTCACATATTCTGCTGGTAAGAGTATTTTTCTCCTGTGCTGGATTCTGTTAAGGAATGAAACTCACCTTCTCTTCATTTTTTTCTAATCAGTCCTACTATTAGGCAGCAGCATTTAATGTCCTCTTTATTGGTAGGACAAGATTGTATTGACAGGATCAAGCAGGAGATTAGTTCACTCTGCAGAATGTACTTCCCAGGGGAATATTCACCCTCATTAAGATGGAAAACTCTTAAAGCTATAATTCAGAGGCACTGTGTTCCCTTCTGAGTTAAAATAAATAAGGAGAAAAGATCCTTGAAATCAAGACCTAATAGAAGTAAATGAATAGAAGGACACCCTTCTAAATACAGCTTTAACCTACACAATGTGAGTGTTACAAGGAAGTTCGATATTCTAAAGTGGAGGGAAAAGAGGTAAAAAATGTACAATAATGTGCTATTCTTAGATAAACATAATGGGAATATCTATCTACTATCAGAAGACATAGTCAACTAATCTATGAAGTTAGAAGACAAGGAGTTAAATTCAGTTCAAGTGCTAAAAGTTTACTGTGTACAAAATAGTATATAATGATATATATATATCATTAATGTTTTTATTTAATCCACAAATCGGTAGTTAGGCAACTTTACTGTTATGAGTGATCTTTCTCTCTTTGTAATTTATACCTATTTTTACTTTACATGTTATAATTTTTGAAAGAATGTCATTTCAAACTAAATTAATTTTTTTGTTGTTCTCATTCATATCAGTGACACCGTAAAGGCTAGTGTTACCATGACCATTTTCTCACTTTTACACATTAAAGTTGCTTATATTCAGGAAAAGCTCAGAGATCCAGCAATCATTCTACATGCCTAGGAAAGTGAAGAGAAGATGAAAGTGCTAACTATGTTTAAAAAAGACAAACATGAGTAAAGATTGTATTATTTTCATAAATTTATTATATTAATTAAATGACAAATTCTGTTTCATTTCACTATTTTGAAATTCATCACCTTTCAAAATCCAATGTCCAATTTAAGTATTAGCAGTTTTAGGACATTGCAAACCTAAAACTGTAGAGTATCGGTATTTCACTACAGCAATAAAGTGATGCAACCTCACAGGTCATGGGGACTCAAAACCTTAAGCAAATATACACATAAATCTAAGAATGTCAACATGCACACACACATAGACAATTGATGCTCTATGGTCATGTAGGTGTGTGGGAGTGCCAAATTTAATATTTACCATTATTAATTGCTATCCAGAAAAGCTATCTCTTCAGATCATTATGTTTATATTCAGGGTCTTTCTATAAAATGGTATTAAAAATACATCATATATATTTTGTCATCATTTGATCATTTTGAGAACACCAAGATGAAACTGACCTTAATCAACATTTATGATGCAATTCAACAAACTATGTTTTAATTTAACTCTACAGAAATTTTATTAAGTCTACCATTATGCAGCTCTAATTCTGGTATAGGTATGTTGGATAGTATATTTATTTTGAGGGTTGGTTTATTGTAAGATTGATTTAACAAAACCTATAGGATTAATTTTATAATTTATTTGAAAAGTCACACACAAAATATATCAGATCACTCATTATTATAACTTTTAATGATGTGGTATATAGCATATAAACTGAAAAAGCAAAAGTCAGATATCCTTTTCAGGTTATATGCTATTTTTGTTTGTGCTACATACTTTAAAAATAATGAATCATATTTAGGTTAAGCCTTCACTTTAATGAAAAACTTTAAATCATGCAATCCAGGAGCTCCATAAACCCACACACACTTATTCAGATTATTTGATTATAATAGTCTGAATTAATATTCTACTGGGATTTTCTATTTCTCTTGAAGGTTAAAGTTTTATTTCATTTTAGACTGGAAATACTATTCCAAGCATATCTCCACTTGTCAATTCAAATTAGTTGATAGTTTGAAGGGACAGAGAGAGAATGGGTCAGCTTGTGTGGAATACCCATTGCTGACAATTTGCTCTGATGACAATTTATTTACCATGAATCTCACTTTTCTAAAGAATAGACTAAAATGTACTAACATATAACATTATATATTTCCAAAGAGCAAAATAAGAGAACATTGATGAAAAGGATTATCATAATTGATGGGAACTGTAGCCATTAATTTTATCGTAAAAACTGTGAAGAGCACAGTATTTTGCAAACCTGATTCTTTGTCTCTTACTTAATTACAGAGTTCATTCAAAATTATCCATCCTTATGACTTTTCTAAGGGAAAGGCATTTAAAGCTTGCCAATTTCAATCTCCACTTTGTTATTATTTAAATTAAAATAAAAACACAATGTTTCACACACAGAAAGCCTTACTGAGACAATCATGTTTGACTCTTCTTGAAGAAGATCTGCTTGGTGTTAAATATTTTGTTGTTGTTTGTTTGTTTTTGTTTTGTTTTGTTTTGGTTTTGGTTTTGGTTTTTTAGTCAGGGTTTCTTTATAGCTTTGGGGTTGTCCTGGAAGTATCTCTTGTATACCAGGCTGGCCTCCAACTCACAGAAATCCACCTGCCTCTGCCTCCCAAGTGCTGGGATTAAAGTGTGTGCCGCCACTGCCTGGCTGACCATTTGCTTTTTTTAAAATAAATAAAATGGCATAGGGAAAATGATTTTTGTTTTCTCCAATCATGTTAACATGCCCAATCTTGCTACCCATTCTCACTAACCTGGAACTTAATGTAATGTTTAATCACATTTATACATTGTCAAGCATTTTTAATACTGAGTGCTTTGTGGCTGGAAAGATGGCTCTGCAGTTAGAAGCACTTGCTGTTATTGGAAAAGAACCAGGTTCTGCTCAGGGTACTCATAGTATAAGTCTAGCAAGCAATGGTTTTCTTAGTCCTAGCATGGTTACATGCATTTTTATTTTACACAGTGTAGGTGAACCGCAATGTTCATTTTATTATAACTTTCTAAATTATGAGTTATTCCACACTGGAACTGAAACAATAACTCTCTAGAGAAAAGCGTTCAGTCTTTTACATTTGCCAGCCTCTGATTTGCTAAGCATTGATGTGAAGGCTTTTTTTTTTTTCAGTGCTTTCACATGGTAGGAGGTTTAGAATCAAGTGTAAAGTCTAGAAATATGTGATGCCTTCCTGGTTTTCACTGTTTCTTAAAATTTATGACTATATGTGCATTTGACACTGAGTGGTGATGGGTAGGGTGCGAGAGAATGAATGTGTATAATATACTGGTCCATTAACTTTCCATGGGTTTTCCCACTGACTGAAATTAAATACAGATGTTTGATAGAATTATATTTTTAAAATATAATTTTAGAATTTAAAATCAATTCTAAAAGTCAATTTCTAACACTGGTTTTTATATTCATACTTTCAGCCATATTAGAAATTCAATGTTAATATTATGTGAGACACTTTATCATTTTTAAATTTTTTGAATTTCAGAACCCTTTTATATCCTTAATTTAGATAAACATAAAATTTCACATTGGGATCAAGGTCACAGAGGACTAGGGAGGAATTATTACTATCTCCAGGAATTGTGTGGTAATATGATATGTATTATTCATATTATTAGACATTATGTCATATATCATTTGGTATTTTTGGAAGCAATGATTTTTTAAGATCATTTGTATTTTCCAAATGAAATTAGAGCATGAAAAAAATCAACAAAGACTATTAATATGTGAAAATGGAGGTTTCAATAGTATTATATGTACAAATACTTTAAAAAGCAAGCTATATCAATATTTACCTCCTTTTGTGAAAGAAAGTATATGTTACTAATTCTAATTTTTAAGAATATATATTGCATAGGAAGGAGAGGGATGGGGGTGGGCCTTGGACTTCCAACAGGGCAGGGCACCATGCCCTCTTTCAAGGAAGAAGGGGGAGGAAGGAGGGGTGGGGGGTAGTGGGAGGGGACCGGGAGAAGGGGAAGAAAGGAAAAAAATTTTTTTTATCTTTAATTATGTTCTTGAATGGAAAAAATAAAACAAAACAATGTATGGAAAAAAAAGAATATATATTGCAATATAAAGTCTTCATTTTCTACTTTGATTTTCATTATTACTTGTTTTATCTTCATTTTATTTTAGTATTATCTTAAAAATATAATTAGAGATTCTAGAAAATGTTTTGCATTGACATTTTTATTTCCAGTTTTAGCCAAAATAATCCACAAAATATTCTTGGCAAAGTCAAGATCATTTTACAACTTTCCTAATTTGAGAATGAAATCTTGATGAATTAGATTATTTCTTTTTTGATATTTTTTTTTATTATTGTATCCTGTGATAGTACATCCTTAGTAATACATTTACTCTCAGTTGATATCTCCAGCTGTCTCAGCAAAACACAGCAGAAAACAGCTCTTTTTAGAACTTGGAAACTATATTATCAAACCATCTTTCATAAAAGGATTGATGTCATTCATTCAGTTTAGTAACAAAGCACTGATGAGGTAAACCCTCCTCAGTGAGGAAATGAGACACAAGGGCAGCTCAGAGCTTTCTGGTACATTACCTCGGGCATCATGTTTCAGAGCCTGCTCCTATAGGCAAACCCGGACTATCCAGAGGCTATAAAATTGTTCTCCATGAATTAGAGTGATGTAATCATACTTTGGAGGTATCATTTTAAAAGCTATTAGTCATCTTTGTTTATAAATTTTCAACAGACTTCATCACAGTTTACTTGTTAATCAGAAGGCCCTGGAAGACAGCATATGTCTTCATATGTTTAATAAAAATTCTTATTGGAATATAGAACATGCAATTCTTTTTAAAATGGAGTAGATATTCATGAATGCTTGGTTGGCAAAGATGAGGGTTATTTGTTTTCCACAGGGATATTACACTGTATATTACATCAAAATAATGAGTTAATAAATATAAATGAACCTCAAAATTGTTAAGAGATAGTTCCCACATATTTAAGACAATATATAAATATACAAATTTTACTCAAGAGATTTGGAAGATTTGAAATGACTGATTTGAGAATGATGTTTATAAACTATCAATGCCATGAATTTCTTCAGATATTTCTACACCTATCATACCATATAAGACCTGATAGTAAACTGTTTTAAATGTATTTCCATATCATAATTTTCAATGTTGCTTACAAAAGAGAGCTTTTCCTATCAACACAGTGGAGCTAATTCATGTGATCAGTAAAGTCAATACATTGTGAAGACATTTTTTTTGAAAGTTTGTAGAAAGCAAATATGGGACATTGATGATTTGGGTTATTGTGGTTTGTTATAATTATTAGAGATTTTTAGTTACAAAATCATTGGTATATGCCTTTTTAACAATGCAGTTTAGGGTTAAAATAAAAATACGGAGATGCAGTTAGAACAGTAAATTAAGGCTATCAATATCTCATCTGAATGCAGAAGACAGACAAACGATTATACAATATTTTACTTAATATTGTGAATTTTGATTATACCATGAAGGATTCTTCCTTCAAAAGATTTTACACTAAAATTTCTTACTACTGACAATATAAACACTTTATAATGCCATTTTAAGAAGAATGAAAATGGAAACTAAATTCAAATATTTCTAGAAATTATTGCACATGATATGCAATATTTTGCATACCAAGAGTTTGGTAAAGAATTACTTGCAATACTCCATGTTGGGATTGTAAACTGGGCTTATACATCTCTTATTTATTCTTGAATAGATATAATATAATGTATGCTATTTCATATTTCATTAATAATCTATATTGCTTAGTTTTAGTGTAGATTTGAACTATGTAAGATTATACATGAATAAGACCCAGATATATGTGGATGTTCTAAATCTTGAGAAATAATTAAATTATAAATTTTTCCAGTCTAAAGGAAGACGTTTAAGACAATACAAAAAAATATTGCTGGACAAATACATGTGCCATAAAAATTCAGCTTTTTTTCTATTATCATTTTCTATATACACATGCTTGATAATGTTCAGATATTTGGCTTTATTTTATGTTTTATTTTAGTTTGTTTTTTGAGACAGGGTTTCTCTGTGAAACAGTCTTGTTTGTCCTGAAACTAGCTTTTGTAGACCAGGCTGGCCACAACCTCACAGAAATCCACCTGCCTCTGCCTCCCTAGTTCTGGGATTAAAGACATGTGCTAGCACCACCTGGCTGTACAGATATTTGTATATTTCTATAATTTTAGAGTTAATATTTTAGTCTGTGTTTATTATGTAGATATTATCAGAATAAATATTTCAAATTCATATCTCAAAATTGATGGAGGACCTAGGTGTGCTAGCCCACACCTTTAATCCAGTTTCAAGAGGTAAAGAATCAGGCAGACACACTGCAATGGAGTCTAGACTGGTCTAAACAGTAAGACAATATCTTGAAAACAAAACAAAGCAAGTCCAGATACCCTGACATAACTATAAGATCTGATTATGGCTCTGTTGGAAAAAACAAACAAGTCATGGCAGTGTGAGTATACATATGTAAAAACCCAGCACTCTCTTGGAGAGAAGAGAGACAGAGAAAGAAACTCTCTGAAATCTCCTGGGCCAGCTTTTCTGGCATCTGTAGTGCATAAAACTACAAAAGTTCCTACCTCAAATGATGCGGAAAACAAGATAGTAAGAATATGAGAATGTCTTCAAAATTCACACACACACACTGTGTCACATTAATGCCAAAATTTTATGTATATTTAAACATATAATTGTATGTATGAATATTCCCCAACATAAAGATTAAAAATAAATTATAAATATCAACTGTACACATTTTTTAAAATTTATATTCTTATTTGCTTATTTATAATACATTTTAGTATGCTTTCACATATTAATATAATAAAGATGATTATTTGATAATATAGAATTTTATAAATATTTTAAAGAGAAGAAAAAATATTTACTCAGGCTTATTATTTCTCCAGATATTTGATGAATAATTCACTTGACATTGTTATTATATAGCTTATAATTTATATAATGATTTCTTTTCCATTGAAATGGAAATTTGGATACAAAGTATAAAACATATGTAGCCACGTAAAAGTAATTTTGAGTTGTTTCCTGGTCACTTCTGCTATCATCTAATTTAAAAGATTCTAGTAGAATAAAATCAGAGAAGTTTGCCAGCTCAGCACCTCAGCTGATGGAGAGTCTCTTGCAGGGTAACTAATTGCCTGTGTATTCTGTCTAGGTGTTGAGGGAAAGCTGAGAGGATGAAGGCTCTAAGTCCCCAGTGGAAGCATGATATGGCGGCGCAGAGCTGGTGCTGAATTCTCCTCTCTGATGGCTCTATGGGAGTGGATAGTACTGAGTCTTCATTGCTGGGTTTTAGCGGTTGCTGCTGTCTCTGACCAGCATGCCACAAGCCCCTTCGACTGGCTCCTTTCTGATAAGGGACCCTTCCATCGCTCACAGGAGTATACAGATTTTGTGGACAGAAGCCGACAGGGATTTAGCACAAGATACAAGATATACAGGTATGAAGGAAAACAATTGTAGATATCTTCCTTGGAGGTTGTGTATAAATAAGGGTTGTTCCAATGGAAAGTCTCAAAACGGTTATCATTGACCAAACACCACAGTGATGTTTTCTTGCAATCTAAAATTACTGCTTGTAGGTGTGACATATTATAGAAAAATAGTTAACTATTTTCAGAACTCTCTCACTTTTGAGAATATATGCCAGTGTTCTTGAAGGCTATTTCTTATTATGATTTCTCATGTTTGAAAATTACTTTTAAAACTTGGATCAGTTGATGGCTTTTTTCAGCCTAAAGGGGAATGAAACCTTCTACAAACCTCTGAGTTCTGCCAATTTATGCTCTTTTACAAGAATGTAATTGTATATTCTTAAGCTTTGAGAAAAAGCAAAGGTATAACTATAAAGGAACTCCAGACAGATGGGCATGAGAGCAAGCAACCAAAAGAGAATTAATATGTAAGGCTGCTAACCTTATCAGTCCTTTAAACTTGAAGTCTAAGTAAGCTGTACAAAATAAGTCATTTATTAAAATTCTCCAAGAATGCTTTTTTCCACACAGCCCAGAGATTGCATTAAATAGATCACTGTACCAGGGGCCACTGAATCACTTAGATCATATTTATCTTTAAGATTTTTATGCAAATTATCGCTTTGGATTGTTTCTTTGTTTCTTCAGTGCTGAGTTGGTTACTCCTAGTTATTGGCATGTATGAAGAATCAAACTTAACTTTATTATGTTTGTATCTGTTTCATTCAGATAAGGTTATATAAATACTTTTATTTTTATGCAGTATGTGCACCAGAGGGCACTGTGCTTCAGGTCTGCATATGCTTTCATATAGCATGAGAAATTTATAAATCTTATCTGTAGTCCATATTAGAAGATACTGAGCATCTTTTGAATTGCATATTTATTCACTGCTGAACTTCCAAAAACTAAAAAAAAAAAAAAAAAAAGCCTTAGTCAACGCAAAGCATTATCAGGTCTAAAAAGCAGAAAAAAATGTTATTCTAAATTTTAAACAAGTGACAATTACTAAGAATTTTCTGCCTAAATTTGTCAGAGACAAAAAAGTGTATGAGATTTCTGGTCATATGCTTTTATGCATATTTGCTTAATTAAGAATCTTCTCTTCAGAGACTTACTGAAGAACCTGACTTTAAGACTGGGGGACTGTCTAACACTTCAGGCATGCAAGACTTTTAACAGGCAGGCAGGCAGGTAGTACCAGAGCATTTGTCTACGTTGTGCTGGCATCTGTTTCCGTCTGATATCTAAGGTGTCAAATGCACGAGTTTTGGTGGCTTGACTGATTAGCCAATCATTTGTGAAGAACAGACAGATTCCACATGTTTCTTCAGGTTTTGAGTTGAATCAAAATCATTATTTGGGTCACAATATTTAAAAGTCTCAAAGACATAAGACATTTGGAGAGGTTCTGCAAAGCTCATGTACTACTTGGTCTTTTTAAAAGTAATTTTATTAGTCTCTCTTACATTCTTACTTTGTAGCTTGAATAACAGGATCAGATGCTAAGTAAATTTTGAAAATGAGGGTTTAAGTTCTACCTATTTTTGACATGGGTTATAGCATTTTAAAGGCTCTTGTGCTTTATCAGTAATGCAATGGTCATTGATAATTCTGTGAAATAAATAATATAACCTCTTATTGAAGTTCTTCAGTGTTGGTGATGAGAGGTATTTGATTTTGCCAACCAGTGTTTACTTAAGGGCAGAGACATTGCTTACCTTTCCATACAATGCCATAGATACAAAAATTTATTCTGAAGAAATTGACTTCATTGTTGAAAGACTAGGAATCTCAGATTTATGTATTAGACTAATTTTATAGGGGTTTTCCTTGCTTTTGTCTTTTACCTCCAAAAATAGGTTTGAGGTACGAAGAATTAGCTGAGTGGGTCACGAGACAGAAGCAAGCAGATCTCTGAATCTGAGATGAGCCTGGTCTGAGACGCAAGATCTTGGACAGCCAGTGACAGACAGGAAAACCCTTTCTCAATAAAAATAAGTTTTGAGTTCTTGTTTTAAACTTTTGCATATATTTGCCATAAATACTGATATGGAAATTATGAATATTTAAAACAGATGGAAAATTAATATATTCCACATTATCTACTTGGTTTATCATTTAAAAGACCATATTATTTCCTAAAGTAATCATCCATCTACTATTGCTTATAACCACCATAAACTCCTTCATGTAACTTATTATATTGCCAAATCTTCTGGAAGGCATTAGCTCTGAATCTAGCTCTGAATTACGCATGGCATGTTAACATAATTAGGTCAAATCTCTTTCCCTTGTCTTTCTTCACCCCATGTCCTTCCCTTTCCCTTTATTTTTTTAAGCGTTTGATTTATTTAATTTTTTTACATTGTTTTGTTTCACTGACCCCACATCAGACAAAGGTCTGATCTCCAAAATATACAAAGAACTCAAGAAACTAGACATTGAAATTCTAAATACCCCTATTAAAAAATGGGGTAAGGATCTGAATAGAGAATTCTCAACAGAGGATGTTCGAATGGCCAAAAGATACTTACGGTCATGTTCAACTTCCTTAGCAATCAGGGAAATGCAGATCAAAACAACTTTGAGATACCATCTTACACCTGTCAGAATGGCCAAAATCGAAAACACCAACGATTCCCTATGCTGGAGAGGATGTGGAGTAAGGGGAACTCTCATCCATTGCTGGTGGGAATGCAAACTTGTACAACC
This sequence comes from Ondatra zibethicus, assembly GCA_004026605.1. Classification (NCBI taxonomy): domain Eukaryota; kingdom Metazoa; phylum Chordata; class Mammalia; order Rodentia; family Cricetidae; genus Ondatra; species Ondatra zibethicus. The sequence goes on along the minus strand of PVIU01012539.1, from coordinate 149 downwards.
ACTTTGGAAATCAGTGTGGCAGTTTCTCAGGAAATTGGGAATCAACCTACCTCAGGATCCAGCAATACCACTCTTGGGAATATACCCAAGAGAAGTCCAATCATACTACAAAAGCATTTGTGCAACTATGTTCATAGCAGCATTGTTTG
>PVIU01012538.1:0-59537 GCA_004026605.1 Ondatra zibethicus | reverse complement strand
GTATGCTATGCTTGGAAGTCAGACGTGGTTTTCAGATCCTCTGGAACTAGAGCTACAACTTGTGTGAACCACCATATGGACAATGGGAATCAAACCCAGGTCCTGTCAAAGAACAGTGAGTGTTCTTAACCACTAAGCCATCTCTCCAGCCCAGCACATATTTTTAAAGAAGTATTTTTAATTTTAATTACATGTCTATCTTTGCATGATTGTGGGCATGTGCACATGGGTACAGCACATGAGTACTAGTGGAGGCGAAAGGAGGGCATCAGATTCACTGGGGGAGTCCTTACATGTAATGTGGGTGCTGGAGCCAAACTGTGGCCCTCAGCAAGAACATCAAACCCTCTTAATTGCTGAGCTGTCTATCGAATGCTGGTCAGTAATATTCTTAAAATATGACTCAATTTCTTTATAGTATTTAGTAATAGCTGGTTCAATTTATTTCCTTATCATAATGTATATGTTTTAACACACATTACGATCATGAAATTTGCAGATCTCACATCTATTCTCAAAGAATTTTTATTTAAGCATCTATTCTGTTACCCTGTTACCACTTTCAGAAACATAACAATAGTCCATTAACATAACATTCCCATTGACAAGTTCAAACTGTGAAGGGAACATTATTTCCATAGCTTATGTTTTGCCTTTATTTACACATAGTGATTCTTCTCAGCTCTGTTTTCCATAGCAGCTATAGGGCATAGGCCTGGTAGGAATGGAGACGCAAAGGTCAGACTGACAAGGCTCAAAATACAGCATCACCACATAATGACATTTTTACAGTGATGTTCCACTGTTTCCTTTAAAAAGAAGAGAGTGGACCTGCAATGACAAAATCCAATAATGCATCTCAACAGAGAAAAATCAAAAGAGGCTCAACTATCTGGACTACACCATATCAAGAGGAAGTGTTTTCTTATTGAAATATAAGGTAATTCTTGAAGAACAAATAGAAATCTCTATGAGGTATATTTCAATATTAATCATGAAGATAGTTACCTAAAAAAGAGACATGATTATTTTAAAGACATCATAAAAACACACAAACACACATGTATTAAACAGATAGAGAATAGTTTATTAAAAATAATTCACTATGGTTATTCAGTTAGTCCAAGAAATTTTGGATACTGTGACATCCAAAAGCAAAGTGAATGACAATATTTCTGGACTTCATATCTTATTTTATGACATTATGAAGGAATGAAATTTTCAAATGGTTATCTTTTTACATGTTTGCAACCCTCTGTCTTTGGGCCTCCTCTATTTCAAGGCACCTTGTGGAGACCTCTGACAGCAGCCAGAAGGAGGAATCTAGTCTGTGCTCGCCACTCTGCCTATTCCTTAATTCCCAGTGACTCTGGGGCAGCTGGTGGACAAAAAGCAATAATCAAAATCTATTGATATAATGTTGGAAAGAATAAACAATTACATAGACGAACAGTAGATTTCATTTGGGAATAAATAAAACTTCAAGTAGCACAGAGAACTCTACTAGAAGCTTTCTGTCATTATCATTCATTATTTACCGTCATCACCATCATTACTTTAAAATGCCCTTCAAATGACAGTAAACAATTTCCATAAGTGAAGTATTTTTTAAGCGCTTATACACGCCATCCCACTATGGCCTTGCTCAGCTCTTCAGTCTCTGTGAGCACAGTCAAAGGAGTTTAAAAGGGACACACTGTACTGTGCAGGAATCGGGAAAGATTTATTACAGAATAACATAGACACTCTCAAGGGTGAGAGTGTACAACTTAAGGGCCCACGGCAGAGGAGATTGCTCTTGTGGTTAGAATAGCACAGAGATCACTATGAAGAAGAATGCTCTCACAAAGAGAGTGGTCAAAAGCCAGAGAGACCTCAGGTTGACCCGCAGTACGGTAGGCTTTACAGGGCATCCTAAAGTCTCTGAGCAGACAGCTTTCTTGAGGCTGTTTTCCTGTCCAAGTGCTCAAAGGCCCTAGTTGGATTAGTTCTTAGGGAGGGACAGTGGTAGGTTATTTTTCTTCATGGGAAAGCCTTTGCTAGGTAGTGATCCCATAATCTAGATCTGTGGTCAGTTTCTATCCATTCTTTTGATCAAAAATATACAACATAGAAAAATTGTAAAATGTTTTTAAAAAGGAAAGTAAAAATAAATGTATAAAAACAGCAATTTGGGTGGTGAAGAGATGTCTCAGTAGGCAAAGACACTTGCAGCCAAGCATGACAACTTGAGTTTCGTCCTAGGGAGTCATATGGGAAAGAGAGAGCCAGCTCCTACAAGTCCTTTGACTGCCACACACATCATAGCACTCCCAAGTCAATGCCTCCACACAATTAATTAACCAGTTGATCAAAAAGTAAAGTGAATAAAAATTATTTTCATAATATAGCTATGCTTTACTAGGAGACACTAGCTTTCCCATAACAGTCTTCAACAACACTCTGCCGCCTCCATCCCCTTCCTTTTATGTGATTTGAAATCTTCAGGAGGGCTAATAGTGATGCTTCTTCCCTTCTTTCATAGTTCACTGTTTTTCACTTACAAAATCAGTGTCACCAGGGACGTAGGGGATGGGACTGGGAGTTCATTATGAGGGACAGATCTCTCTCTAGTGGCCCTTGGCGATCTTCAGCTTGTATATTTTTCACTAGCTATCCAATACTACCATGGGTTTCCAGTGCAAATCTATACTTAAGTTTATTTTGTTGGAAATTAGTATAATGCTCCACAATTCACTAATAACACCATTTAGTTGCTTCTCTGATAAATGCAAGTGGGTAGAAAGCTCTTTAGAACAGATGATCAAAAACAAAAACATTTTAACTTGCCTTCATAATATCAAAAAATTTCCCTTCAAATACTTATATTTATATTCTAAGTAAAATCTGGTATGTCTTCATGGAGCTTGCCATCTCAGTTTTCCTTCTACAGTGTTATTTCAAATCAGAATGAAGGTAGAATTACAAAGATGTATTTTACAGGAAAAGATAACACAGAGAAACTGGTATAATGAACTGCATCTGGAAGAATTGGAATGATGCTGTATTCAGATTAGTCTTTGTATTTGCTTCTATTTTCTTGTTCATAATTGAAGCTATGCCATACAGATGTTCTGCTTATGTTGCAATGTATATTGTGTCTGCAATCAGAAAACACCATCCTTTAAGCCATCTATTTTTAGACTTGGTAGAGTTCTGCTTTTTTGAAAGCCTGAATCATTCAATTTACTTTTATATTTAAGTAAACCCAGTCAATACGGGAATTACACAGCCTAAAAGCTATCCAGAATGTATACATATTTGTGTTATTTCAACATCATAGTCTCGTCTATACTCACTAGATGATACACTGGACATAAAGAAATCAAATCAAACACAATGTTGAGGACTAGATTTCTAAGAAAAAGGAATACAATCTGTATTAGTTTTGATTCCAATAAAATCACTGTCATTATCCTCATTCATTCATTTCTTTATGCATATTTTAAGAGAACCCTCAAAAAATCCGTCTAGACAAGCTTATTTTATCACGTATTAGTTAGAAGTAAAGGTAAACAATGTCTCTATTACCTAGCTAATCCCGTTAAACGATGCATTTTTAAATTGCTAAACATATTTTAACCATGTTATAAGAATAAACAAATGCTTATATGTCCTCCTGTCTATACAGTTTTGGGGAGGCAGTTGTTTAACCGGCAGCTGTCAAACGTTACAATGTTCATCTTGCTGATAACTGTTATGCATTTCACGGCATATGACTCACCATTCAGGCTCAACAGTAGTCAAACTGATCAGCCCGATGACATGAGTCACAAGACAAAATAACATGACAATGTTAAATGAAGAAAAATCTGTCCATTCTTAAGTTCTGTACACGTTACAGAGCACAAGACACACAATCTTCAGACCTTGTAATGTCCATCCTTAAAATGCCATTGACCCATTCTGCCTTCAGTTTGTTAGATTTATCTTTAGGTGTATCCGGAGCATTCTGCCATGCTAGAGGAGTGGTTCTCAATCTTTTTAATGCTGTGACTCGTTCCGCATTGTTGTGACCCACAACCATGAAGTTATTTTCATTGCTACTTCATAACTATAATTTTGCTACTGTTATGAATTATAATATGGTATTTGTGTTTTCCAACAGTCTTAGGTGACCCCTGTTAAAGGGTCATTTGACCCTCAAAGGTGCTTGACATGCTAGCAAGCCTGCTTAACTCCTCATCATTCTTTGCAGACACAAATGTCGGTAGTGTTCATGACATAATTGTGCAGAGCACTGGGGGTCCAGGGATGAAATTAGTTCTAAGCAGGACCAGCATTTCCTAGAAACAGGATGCAGATCAGTACATGTTAAAGGATGAATGAGTAGCAATGATTTGGGAAGCTTTTTCATAAAGAAGTGGGTTTTTGTTTGTTTGTTTGTCTGTTTTGTTTTTAGAATTAACTTGCAGCTGTCTATTGGGAATAAGGACAGGAGGATGAGGTAAGCAAATATTGTGGTTCTATTCTGAGGGGTGAAGTGCAAGGCGGGACATGACAGGGGAAAAGTCTACTGTATGGAAGCCAAAAATGAACCTACAATGAATGTCCTCTAACAGGGAAAGCAAAGTGTTTCCCTTTGGGCATTTTGCCTTGCTTATGAGAATGGGCAATCAAGCACAAATATATCATTTCAATAATTTATTATGGTGTATTGATTATGCAGAGTGATAGGTTCCATGGTGACATTTTCATACAAGTATGCTATGTATTTTCACCATATTCTTTTGTCCTGTGCTCTGTTCTCCTTCTTGATCCCTCCTACTGGTCTCCATACTCTTCCCAAGCAGATCCCCTCCTCCTTTCATGTCAAAGCTAGCACTCAACTATAGTGCCTCGGCCTTTGATGTACATAATGTTTCTTTCTGGCCTTGTCACTTCTATTTTTTTTAATAACTGTCTTCAATTGTCATGGTAATTTTCAAAAATTGACCATACAGTTAGCTACTGTTTCTTGTTTCTTGATTCTTGTTTCTGTCCCTCAAACCACACTCATCTTTAAAATGTGTTTCCATTTTATCAAACTAAAAAGAAAATATTTACATATATATATGTAAATTGGATTTTTACATGTTGGATAAAAAAAGCAACTTTGCTAATATTTGTCGATTGGCAAACTGTATGACCACTTGTAGAGATTGAAATTTAGACCCTTATCTCACTCTACCAAAAAAAGTACTTTACTATCTAAAACTTACTTTGAAACTGTTAGAGTAAGCTTTAAGGAATATCTTCCACTGGAGGACAAAAGTCATCATCAATAATATCTAGCTATAAACACTGTGAGCTACAATGACTGGCCTGGCAAGACAGGCTCACCAGTACAGTAGAGGCACGATCATCAGGGAATGAGCAATTGGTTTCTGGGTGGGTTTAAGTCCTACTCCACAGGAAGAAATCCATACCTGGGACCATTATTTGTCTAAGAACCTGTGGCTGGACAGATCATAGTCAGTAGTGGAAAATCTAATACTGAGTGTTGTTAAGTGGACATAGTATTAAGTCACCTTCTAGTGAGTGTTTATCATTAGCTCAGTGCATCTTTCACCTCTCCTCTCAGAAGCGATGGTGATTGACACCAAGACCCACAGATGCCCATGGTACAGAGACTAAGAGAGAGAGTGCAGAAGGCTCAGCCCGAAAAGGTCATCGTGGAAGAGGGAGTGGAAAGAGTGTAAGAGACAGAGGCAGTGGATAACTATATGGAAATATCATGTGGACTCAGCAGGGCAGCTGTACCTATGAACTCACAATAGTTGTGACAGCGTGTACAAACTTGTGCAAGCCTAAGCCAGTCCAAATCCCAGAATAGAAGGGACCTGGGCACACAATCCCTCTTCTCCCAGTGGAGTAATTGGCAATTGTTAGCTGCTGGGAGAGAAAGGGTCAGTTTCCTCTAAAGGTGTAGTTCTGGTGAGTCAACAACGTGCCAGTGGAAAAATCACATATCCATGAATATCTGAGGCAGGACTATTTGATCTGGAACGATTTGGTTTTTTAAAATGGACAAAATGTAGAGTGGATAGGGAAGGGAGGCTGGAACTAAAAAGAGCTGGGGGTGAATATGACCAAAAACACTTTGAAATGTAAAACTCAAAGAACTAATAAAAATGTAAAAAGTAAATTTTAAAAAATTATGGTATAAAACATAGGGAAGTGTCTCAGGGTATTAGCACAGAGTTCCTGGGTAAAATTTCAAAATCAGAGAAAGCAAGCAAGAATTGTTAGCTGAGGTTACATCCTTCATTTCTCTACTGGGAAGCAGGTAGAGCAGAGGGAACCTACAGAGTGAAGTGGTCTTTGCCATCTGAGTAAACGAGAAATACAAACAACCAAGAGCTTTATTAAAATAAAGCTTGATCATTTGGTTGTCATGTAAATGAAATCTACATTGATATTTCATCTTTTCTTAGTTGGAATGGATATTAGCAAAACTGTTAGGGAAGATTTGCAGGAAACACAGCCTTTATGTATTGGTAGAGATGTAAGGTACTAGAGCCAGTATGGATCATAGTGTAGAAGCTTCTCCAAACACCAAAGATAGAACTGCTTTACCATCCAGATACCCCATTTTCAATTAAATATATGTACCCCATTTCCATTTATGAAAATGGAGTTAAATACAAAAGGGATGTGTGTGTGTGTGTGTGTGTGTATGTGTGTGTTTCCTGTGGCACTCACAACAGTCAAGGCGTGGAATTAGCCTAGGTACAGTCAATAGACAGATGAAGGACATGGTGTGTGAACAACAGAATTATTCAGCCATGAATAAGAAGATCCTGTCCCTTTAAGGAAAAAGTGTGGAAGTGGGAGACCTCATATTACATGAAATAATTACGAGCTCAATATGTTTTCTTTCACACATGGAAACAAAGGCCAAGAATTAGAAGAGGCACTATTAAGAATGGAAAGGAAGCCAGCAAGAAGTAGGGAGAAGGCAGAGAGTGGGTAGACATGATGAAGGCATGATGTGTTTATATATGGGAAACTCTCAGTGAATCCCATTTGTTCAGTAATGATAACAAACTACAATATTTCAGAAAATGGCAATATATATATTTATTTATTTAAACAGTAAGTACAACTGAATCAAGTCAGGATGCCATTCCAAATTCTAAGTCATAAGAGAGATATATATGTTTAAAGTCACAGGGTATTTAAGTAAGACCTACTTGCTAAGTGACTATCAGAAAATACTAAATACACTTCTTCTCTTTCGAAAGTTACTAACACTTACCAGTAGCCTTAACATGTCATTAGAAGAATCAACACTATGAGCAAGTATCTAATGATCACTTTCTTCCAACGAAGCCTCGATATTGTATACAAAACATTGTGAGGGCTTCCCTAAGCAGTTTGAATGCATGAGCGCTTAGTAGGGGTTGAGAATGCCACATTGCAAAGAAAAGATGCTGTGCTTGAGATGTGGTCATTAAATACTCAGTAAGGAAGGAGAGATGTGGTCGAACCTAGAGTTGTAAGAAGAGAGGCTAGGGTACAATACTAAAGTGCTCAGAGTCACAAACTCCAAGTTCAGGATCCCTGGCTTCCACTGCACCCTCAAAGAATTATTTCAGACTCTTCAGCCCAGTATCAGAGTCGCTCATAAAACCCAATGAACCCTTGTGCTTCCAAATTGCTCCAACTCTTACGCAGCAGCTAGAATGGCTCAGCTATTTTAATCATGAAGATAATTGTTGTGGGATATCAATAATGAATAAAGCATGACCTTGGCATTCCCTGATGGTTTGGGTTTCTCTTATAATACATTTATTGTAAAATTTTGATTCTTCAAGTGATTCCAGGTTTCTCAAGGTAGAGACCCTGGACAGTACTTTCTCTGCCCTCAGCATGCCCACCAATGCCTACATAAAGATACTTAAAAATATCTGTGGGGGAGCTCTCTGAACATCTCCCACTCCTCAGACACAACACTGTCTGCTGTAGCTGCCTGCTCCTCTTTGCTTGACTTTTCACCGTAACTTCCTCCTCCACTGAGGTTACATGGGTGAAAGTTTAAAATAGCCAAAACCTAAATGCTTCATGTTTGCTGATCCCCTCCCAGCTGCACGTCACTCTTTGATCTATTTCCTTTTGCGTCCGCATCTGCTGTCCATTTTAATAGAAAGTGTCTGTCAGGGTTTGAACAGCTACTCTCATTCAGCAACAGGCTTTTGTCCAGAGGATCCTAGCATGGGGCAGCTGACTTTAGAAGGTTTCATGGGAACTGTGGGAAGGTAAAGAGAGACTTTCTAAGGAATGGGTGGTATACTTGTTTTGATATCATCCTGTGGGGTTGGGAAGATATTCCTGAAGGAAGAGTACTATGGTCTGTGGGATTGGGGTTTGAAAGATTCACACTGATTGGGCTTTCTTAGGCTTCAAGGGCACAGAATGAATGCTTACAAGAGAGGTGAAATGCCTATGCTAAAAAAAATAATCCCAGGTTGAAACATCACTTGTGATCAGAGTGCAAAAGGATTGTTCAAAACAACTGTTCACACTTGTGTAACATGTATAATGTTATAAATTGTATGTAGCAAGTATTCATGCCTGTAAACATGTATTAGGCATGGAAGATAAACTAGAGGAATTAGACATTTAAGTAACCAATTTGTCTGCTGTTTCAGAAGAAAATGAGCCATATAACCAGCTAAAATATTTATTTCCCAAATTAATTGCTAATGTGTTAATAAATATTTTATGCAATTTCTGGAAGTTTAACAAATAGATACTCAACTTTTGCTTTGACTTCTTTTGTTGCTAATTTCCTAAAAGCGTATGACACATATGCTTTTAAACTGTATGTGTGTTTAGAGTTGGTTTTCTACAGTGACTGTAGTCATGGCATGACTTATAATACCTGTGCCTAGTAATTTTGTGTACTGTAACATACATTTCTGAGGTTGCCACACAGGGTAAGAGAGTTTTTTTCAAAGAAACTCCTACTAACATCGTCTTGCCTTATTTGCTTGTTTGGAGATGGGGATCTCACTATGAGTCCTTGGAAGGCTTTGAACTCACAGTCCTCCTGCCTTTCTACCCTTGAGAGCTGAGAATGCAGGTGTACAACCCCATATGCAGTTTTCCACTAATTGTCTCAAGAAGGTGCTTGGTATGCTTTCAAAAACTATTTATTGGCCTTTGAAGTACCAAATGTTACAGTTCACCCACAGAATCTTTTAAGAGCACCTCTACTAGATTCCTTAATGTGTTAATAGATTCTATCACTAATAATTCTGATAATGTATCTGCTTTTCTTATTTCCCAAGCAAGACTGAACAAGACAGGGCTATTAGGAGCTTGTACGTTCATTAGCAAATGATTGCATGGGTTTTCATACATGAAAAAGCTCTCTTACCCCATCCAGCTGCCTCACAAACGTGTTATAATACATGAAATTACTAGGCATAGGAATTAAGAATAAATCATGCCATTACCATGGCCACCATAGAAAACCAGCTCAAAACATACATATATTTAAAAGACCTACGTGTCATTTGTTTTTAAAAAATCAGCAGCAAAAGAGGTCAAAGCAGAAGTCGAGTATCTATTTGTTAAAATTTCTATCACTCCAGAAATAGCAAAAATACTCAGTTTCTACCACCAAATCATGGGCCTTAATATAACCAATTTTGTAGTAATATAACGAGGTACACATGTTTAGGTTTCCGTGTAGTAGTGTGTTCCTTCCAACTGCTATATATGAACACTTCAAAGTACTTGGTGCTAAATTATGAAGACTCCATATCTTATTGATTTGGTTGCTAGAAAACTAGGGAATTTTAATTTTCTGTGAACTGGTGGCATTTGAGAAACACATGTGGAAAAGGCTCAAACAAGCTTTATACAGAGGCACATGAATGCACATGTATTGATTTCACATGAAGTAAAATCTCCAGGTTGCTTTTTTTTTTTACAAATTTTATTTTTATTTTTTCTGCTTATCATACACTAGGGAACTAAGGTATGTTGTATTTGTTTTCAAAATGTCAGATGGAAAATTGTGGAGGCTGTATAATCCTATAATGCAAAATACAGTAAGACCCTTCCTTATACTTTAATGAACTCATATTACAAAAGAAATTGTATCTTTGAGAATAGAATACTATGAGTTTTTTCCTAACTTTCTTTTTTTTGACTTTTACAAGAATTTTGCTTGCACAACCACATTTTTTTATTTTATTATTTTATTATTTTTTATATTTTTTCCCTGTGGGAAGCCCAAGGCCTTCCCCCCTCCATCCCAGCCTAGGAAGGTGTGCATCCATATAGACTAGATTCCCAAAAAGCTAATACATGCAGAAGAGATAGGTCCCAGTGCCATTATCATTGGCTTCTCAGTCAGCCCCCATTGACAGCCACATTCAGAGGTTCTGGTTTGATCACATGCTCATTCAGTCCTCATCCAGCTGGATTTGGTGAGCTCCCGTTAGATCAGGCACACTGTCACGGTTGGTGGACCAGCCTCTCCTGGTTCTGACTTCCTTGCTCATCTTCTCCCACCTTCTGCTCTTTGACTGGACCTTGGAAGCTCAGTCCATTGCTCTGATGTGAATGTGGGTCTCTGTCTCTATCTCCACCCATCGGATGAAATTTCTTTCATACTACAAAAGCATTTGTGCAACTATGTTCATAGCAGCATTATTTGTAATAGCCAGAACCTGGAACCAACCTAGGTGCCCCTCAATGGAAGAATGGATCAAGAAAGTGTGGAATATATACACATTAGAATACTACTCAGCGGTTAAAAAAAATGACATCCTTAAATTTGCATGCAAATGGATGGAAATAGAAAACACTATCCTTAGTGAGATATCCCAAACCCAAAAAGATGATTATGGTATGTACTCACTCATTAGTGGACCCTAGCCATAAACAAAGAACATTAAGCTTATAGCTCACAAGCCTAGAGAAGCCAAATAGCAAGGTGGACCCAAAGAAAAATATATATAGAGAGATCCTCCTGGAAATTGGAAGCAAACAAGATCGCTGGGCAAAAGAAATTTCATCTAACTTTCTTTCTGCAAAAAAAAGAAAAAAAAAAACCTTGCCTAAAACAGAAGGCAAGGTTTTATGGTGTTAAATATGACCCGCTAAAGGCCCATACTGAGAGCAAAGCAAGCTTCAAGGACAGTGTAAATGCAGGATGATCCGAGCTTCTTGTAGGTCTGTGGGGCTCCGTGTGCTAAGCTCAGGGTTAGGGTTCTCTTCTGCATTGTTTTTATAAAAATAAAAAAACCTCTATATTGTGACAGAATAATTTCTGAAGCTGTTAATGTGTTTCTCAAACTCAGCACAAATTAGTTTCATTGCTATTATGTCCGCCATTGTATGGACACATGCTCTACCCTACATTTGAAGATATTGAATGTTTTTCTGTAGGAAACCCAAATTAGCCCCTAAACTTCCATAAATCTTGATGAAAGTCACAGAGTGAGTCATATAAAATTTTGTAAAAATTCTGTATACATTTCACATTTGATAGCCTAAGCATTAAGCATGGAGACTGTTAGATTGGAAGGCAGCAGCCTGGCAGGTTGCCAAGAAGAACCCTGTGAAGAATTGGGTTGGATCTGCCTGAAAACGCAAGTGCTGCAGGGGATCAAAGGGACCTGGGAAGTGTTCTGCCAAGGGACACTTTCTTGAACATTCAGAGGAGCTGAAAGTCACCATCACCTGGGATGTTTGGAAGCACAGCTTTACGTGTGTTCACAGCCTGAAGGGCAATTGGCATTTAATTATATGAGGCAGAGTTTCTTGTTGTCAGATGTACCCAGTGATGGAATGAGTTCAGTTGGGCAGTCATGAACCTGCTTTCCTAGGAAGGCAGCATGCCGAGGGTCCCGAGGGCACCTGGCAGCTGAGCTGTGGAAATTGTTTCTTTACGGGTGGGATTTCCAAAGCTTCCTTTTACCTGAAGGTTTTGTCGGTCTCTACGTCTAAATATATGAGGCTTTACAAACTACCCCGATTTCAAAGCAAAGGCAGTTTTTGTTTGTTTTTTCTTAAGACAAAGAAAAAAGCAGAAGTGCACACTGAAACACTTGGGATGTTGTGGCTGCATCCAGTCATTTACTCCCCTCCCTTGTGCCTTCATGGAAATGGCTGTTTTTCTGTTTTCTCTCCTTTCTGTTTGTGTGGTTTTAGGTGAGGTGGAAGCTGTTAAGAGGGCTTTGGAGAGAAGGTAATTGAATCTTAATGCTATCAGAATTTTAATCTGGTGAGTAATACTTGGGGAATACTAATCCTATATGCTGCAAAGATTAAAATGTTTCTCTTTAGAATAGCAATCATACAAATTTTTCTGATTTCTACAGTGTTCTGCACATTTATGGTTCCAAGAACATTTCAGTCAGGGCTGAGCAATGTGGGGAAATAGAATTATGGCTAGATTTTCCAGGACCTTCACATGTGCGACCAACTTTGTGGCTATGCCTGGAATCTGTTCCTGGCTCAGGATCAGATGCATACATAAACTCATACCACATTCTCATCCTATCTGCTTCCAAGAGTAACTCTTTACAAATGCTGGATGTCTGCTTCACGTTTTACTCATTTATTAACGATCCATGTAATCTGCAATTTTTCATACCTTAGGAGACTTTAAGTCTAGCTGTAGTTTTGCCTATCTTGTGTTTTGCTTTTAAATCTTTAAATCTTCTGGCATGCACTATGGTGAAATCTCCAAATCATGCTCTTAAACTTGACAATTTTTTTCTCAGATTTGCTCAGAAATGTTGATTGATGTTACTTATTTACTTATTTTTGGAACAATGTCTTACTACGTAGTCCAGGCAGGCCACAAACTCACTATGTAACCCAGGCTGGTTTTAACATATAATGATCTTTCTGTTTTTCTTTCCTGAGTGCTGAGATTGCTCATGTGTGCCACCATGACTGTTAAGACAAGCATGCATTTTAAATCACATTCTTAATGGGTCAGAGGTGAACACAAAAAGAGTGGGTAGATGGACAAGGAGTGATCTTAAGCTTCCTTAGTTACTCTGCTCCCAACACAGTTGACTAAAGTTGTGCTTATTTATATACTTATTACCTCCTTTGTTTAAGGTGATCCTCAACATTCAGATACCATGCAACCAAAGCAACTGAACCCATGACTCATAAAAGTTGTAGCCCTGTTGCCGCTATCCTTATCTAGAATCCAAGAAGCAGTAAAAAACAATAGATTTTTCCATGTAATCTATCATATTGGGGTTCCTGCCATATTGACTGTAATTTTAATAATTGAGATCTCCACATTCCCCCTTGAAGGATGCTGAACCGCCTTCTCCTTTCTACTGGACACATGTTCTAAATAGTAGCTGCCAATTCTTGACTGTCCTCGCTTTCGTGGCTGTATCATTTTTACTACTGGTAATATGGCATTTAAAAATTTATTTGACTGCTACTAACCAACGAATGTTTAATAGAAGCTGTGCAAAAGGAAGAGTTTATTTTTCTCATATTGTAAGCATTCTGAAGGCAGAGTTGATTGTGTTATAATAAAGCTCAAAAGGTTAATGCCTATGTCTGAGGTTTCATTAGAATTTCCCACCTTGGGATCTACTTAGGGTCACTATTGCTCATTGCATCTCTAAATATTGTATCTGGTTTAAAAGAAAAGTGGAAGAAATAAGGCCCTAACCAAAAACCCTACCCCATCCCAAACTTTCATCATCAGAGACAACAGCTTTGTACAGACTCCCGCACCATAATTACTTGAAGTTTTGTGCACAGGTTCCAGAGATAACTCCATTTGAAATGAGAAGATGTTTTAAAAATAGAAAATAAGATTATAACATTCAGCTGAAAAGAAACATAATTGGTTGCATAATGTTTAGCCCAGAATGTCTTCAAATGAACTAAGGGCTCTGTTATCAATTATGGAGTTGGAAATAGATACTGAAAAGGCAAGTCTGATGTTTAATCTCCATTGTCAACTTGATGGAGTTCAGAATCGCCATAGAAACAAATATCTGGGCGTGGCTTTGAGAGATTATCTAGATTTGGGCTAATAAAGTGAGACGCACCCCAAATGTAGTCAAATACCATTCCATGGGTTAGATCCCACACTGAATAACCAAGGAGGAAGTGAGCTAAGCACAAACATTCACTTCTCCCTGTCCCTTGACTGTACATTTAATGCCACCAGCTGCTCCAAGCTCCTGCCATTATGAGGTCCTTGCTGTTATGGATTGTACTCTTCCACTGTGACATTAAAAACCAAAAAAGCCAAAAACTTCCTCATTAAATTGCTTTTGTCAAGCACTAATATATATATATATATTACAGCAACAAGAGAAGTAATTAAACCAGCCAACAGGTAAGCTCTAAGTCTTATCTTATCACTTCAATGATTTGTCTGTGGGTTGGGCCATGAATCAAGGCTGGTCACAAGGGCCTTTATCAAAAGTTGCTTAAATTCTCTAGCTCAAAAGTTCCCACAGTCACAGAATTTTCCTAAAAAAAAAAAATAATGCTGCACTAGAGAAGGAAGTTGGCATAAAGGAAAATAGAAACAAGAGAAGCAAAGATGGCTCTGTGGGTAAAATGCTTGAGCACTCACGAGGTCACAAGGAACTGAGTTCAGAACCTCAATAAACATGTAAAAATCAAGCCACAGTAGCACGCATCAATATCACCAACACTCTAAGTTTGGAGACAGATGAATTACAGGAGTGGACGAGCCAGCAAGTCTATATAAACTGATGAGTTTCAAGTTGAGTGAGACTTGTCTCAAAACAGCCTAGGTGGAGAGTGAAGGAAGAAGACACTTAATAACCAACCTCTGACATACACACCTGCATATTCACATGTGCCTGAATGTATACATGAATACAAACACACTAATAAGCATATATACCCATATACAGCTCATGCACACACATACATGTCAAATGAAGAAAAAAGAAATACTGATGGCTCTAATTTATATAGAATCATGATTGAGGTTTATTGTAGGAGGCTGCTTGTTTGTTTCCTGTCTGCCCAGACTCCCAAAATAATCACACAGAAACTGGATTAACTAAATCACTGCTTAGCCTATTAGCTCTAGCTTCTTATTGGCTAGCTCATACATCTTAATTTAATCCGTTTCTATTAATCTGTGTATCACCACGTGGTTGTGGCTTACCAGGTAAAGTTCCATTCATCGTCTGTCTCTAGTGGGGTTTCATGGCTTCTCCTGACTCTGCCTTCTTTCTCCTAGCATTCAGTTTAGTTTTCTCTGCCTATCTCTCCTCTGCTAAGCCACTGACTGAAACAGATTCTTTATTCATTAACCAATAAAAGAAATAGATATATAGAAGGACTTCCCACACCAGAGGTTTGTTTTACTTGAGCCCTTGTTTGTAGGAGTCAGTCAATTCTTCATAAAGGCCAAACTAGACCAATTTATATTTCTGTCCTTGAAAAAAAAATATCTGGCTAACTAATTTATTGATAAGTCTTCTGGCTTCTAATTTTAATCAAGGCAACATGAAACATTCAGTCATATATCTCAGGCAAAAATCCAGTATTGCCACTAATTAAAATTTTTCATTACCTATAGCATGAAGTTCAAGGAATTTATTATCTTAGAAACTACTGGTAAATGGGCTTGCCCAATTTCTCAATAATCCTAAATAGTACCATACTTGATTGACTCCCTCATTTTGCTTACCTAGGTAATGTCAGTTACTTCCTCAAGACCCAGCTCTTTGTCAATAGTCCACACAGGTGGAGAGATAATGTTATACAGGTCTCTCAGTTCTTGTCTTTTCATGAGGAAGAATTTTATAGATAGACACAATTTAAGCAGCAGTTTTGTCAAGCAAGCAAAACAAGTATTTCAAAGGCATACTGGGGTGATCTTCTCCAGATAGGGTTAGTGATTCCTGTTGCTGTGAATATGCATTCCTTTTATTGGTTGATGAATAAACCTTCCCAGGAAAAATATAGCTAGGCAGGAAATCCAAATAAAGATACAGAAAGAAAGAAGGCAGAGTCAGGGAGATGTCATGTAGCCACCAAAGGAGTAACATGCCAGGGCATCACTGGTAAGCCACTGCCTTGTGGCAATGTGCAGATGAGTAGAAATGGGTTCATTTAATTGTGAGTGCTAGTCAGTAATATGTCTAAGCCATTGCCAAACAATTACAATTAATATTAAAGCTCTGAGTGGTTATCTTATAAGTAGTTGTGGGAACTGGACAGCAGAAAGAAACTGGTCTAGCAAGACTGGGCAAGATGGAGAAAAGTCTTCATTTATAGATTAGCAGTTCACTGAGCTCGGCATTGTGGATCTCAGAGTTCTTATTAATATTTACGAGGTGAATGGCATAGTCATTGAGTAACGTGACTATTTTCTCTCCCAAATTAGGGTAGACTAGGTATCCTGATTGGATATTTCTTCCCATGATCCTCTAAAAAGTCTACAAAAGGGCTCAAAGTACAATGTAAATAATATTGAAATGAACACAGTTTTTGTTATTATAATCAAATACCATTATTTGTGATCAGGCATTGCAAGACTTACAGCAATCTTTTTCCTTTGTATATTTAGGTTCCATTGTGCTTCTGAGTGAATTTTAAGATGGTTTTCTTCTAATTCCACAAAGAACATATTTAGAATTTTAATGGTAATTGCCTTGATTCTGAAGATTGTTTTCAATAATTTGGCATTTTACAATATCAATTTTATCAACTCATGAGTATATGGGATATTTTGATTTCCTAGTGTCTTCCTCAATTACTCTTCCAGTGTCTTTAATTCTTCATTATATAGGTCTTTCACTTACTTGGTTAGGTTTACTCCTAGGTATTTTATTTATTATTTTTTATTTTCTCATACAACACATCCCAACTGTAGTTTCCCCTCTCCCTATTCCTCCCAGTTTTCCCACCATCATCTCCCTTCTCCTGCAGCATCACTCCTCCTCCAGCCCCCTTCAGAAAAGAGCCAGCCTCTAAAGGGTATCAAGCAAACATGACATAGCAAGTTACAATAAGACTGGGCAGAGAGCCTCATATTAGGGACAGGCAAGGCAATCCAAGAGGAGGAAAGGGGTTCCAAGACTGTGGAAGAGTCAGAGACACCCCCAATGCCTCTTTAGGAGCCCCACAAAAACACCAAGCTAACAACCATAATGTATTTATATATTCTTGATTTCTTTAGGATAGGTTGCATGTGCCTAGAAATTTATTAATTTCTAGATTTTTAATATAAATTTTCAAAATATTTCCTAATGAACTTCCGGATTTCATAGAAACCTGCTATAAAATATCCTTTTCATCTTTGATTTCATTAATTTGTGTTTTCTCTTTCTTTTAGTTAGTTTGCTGTGGTATATATCAATGCTATATTTTCTTTTGTTTCTTTCTTTCTTTTTTTAAATATAGACAAAGTCTCCCATAGCCAAAACTGGCTTTAAACTCACTATCAGTAGGTAGCCAAAGCTAGTCTTGACTTTTTGTCTTCCTGTGTGCACTTCCCAAGCACTGGGATTACAGTCATATCCCAAGGTGCCCAGCCATTCTTTATAAAGTCAGGAAGCAACCTTTTGTTTGATTGATGCAGTGTATTATTCTTGTAGTCTCCATTAATTTATGCTCTGGTTTTTATTTCTTACCACCTACCAGTTTGGAATCTGGCATCTTTATTTTTCTAAGATTTTGAAGTGCATCATTGGGCTATTTGAGATCTTTGACATTTTAGTTAAGTATTTACATCTATAAACTTTCCTCTTAGAACTGTTTTAACTGTGTCCCATGGAAACTGGCAAGTTATTCTTTCATTTTCATTTAATTTTAGGAAATTAAGTTTTCCTCCATGAAATCTTCAGTGACTCACTGATTACCTGAAAGTGTGTTTTTCATTCTACAAGCATTTATGTAGTTTTTGTGTTTTATCTCAACTATGATCTGTTGTTATTAATAGAAGAAAATGATTAAATTATTTTGTATTATTCTGTATTCATTCAGATCTGCTTTGTAGCAAAAGATGCGACCCCTAAAATAAGCCACAGAATCATCTCTAAAATAGAAAGTTCCATGAGCTTCCTAAAATGGGTAGTATATTTTAGAAGGACCATTACGAAGTATCTATTAATTCCATTTGGACTGTCAAATAGTTTATTTCTGAAGTCTGTTGACTTTTAGTGTGGGTGGCTTATCTAAAGATGATCATGGAATACTGAAATCACACATTATTATTAATAAGACCTTATATTATCTTTCATGCCATTAGTGTTTGATCTGTGAAATTAGGAGTTACAACATTTAGTTTATATATATTTGTAATTGTTATCTTCATGATTAAATGTTCCCTTTATTAATATGGAGTTAAAATTTGGTCTATATTGATTGATTTTTAAAGCCAATTTTATCAGCTATTAGATAGCTCTATTATCTTGTTTTCAGCTTCTAGTTACTTGATAGTATTCTATCCCATAATTCTCAGTATGTATCTTTCTTAGCAGAAGATAATTTTTTTGAGAAAGCAGGTGGTTGAATCTTGTCTTTTCAATTCAGTTAGCTATCTATATAACCTTATTGATGAATTAAACCATTTATAGTAAAGATTATTATTGGGATATACTAATTGTTGGATGTTTTTCTGAGGAATTGGATTATTTTTCTTTATTTTCTCTCTTATCCTTATTAGGTGTTTGCTGCATAACTATATTAGACGTGATTGATTCCTTCATAGCTTGTTTCATTTAGTCCAATGCAATATGTTTTTTTCCTGTGCTCTTTTGATTCAGACTTGGCTGGACATATGAGTACTGGTTGTCAATTATTTACTTTCTGGGTTTGAAATATATCATTCTAAATTCTCCTGACTTTCAGGGTTGCTAATAAAAGATCTAATGTTTCTGTCCTTATAGGAAAGTTAACTTTTTTTCCTTTTAATACTATTTCTTTGCTTTGTGATTTTTACATGTTGATCATTATGCTATGGAGGAGTTCTGTGGTCCTATCTATTTGAGGTTCTGAATGATTCATCAATTTCTTTTTCTACAGGTGAGGAATTTTCTGCTGCTATTTCATTGAATAGATTCTCTTTGCTTCTTACTTGCATTTTAGTGCCTCTATGTCAATTTTTTAGGCTTGTTTTCTTGATCATATCCTAGAGTTCTTGAACACAAATATTATTCATTTATTTCTTTTTCTTTATAAAAATTTGAGTGTCATGTTTCCTTAGTCACGTTGTTCATCCTGATTTTCTTTATGCTGCTTGGTCAAATCTATTAGTATTATAATGTGCTTTGGGTTTTTTTGTGATTCACTGGGTTTTCTATTTGCAAAATTTGTTTCATTCTTTCTTTTTTCCTTTCTTTCTTACATACTTTTTTGCAACAGTTTTTTTTTTAAATTGATTCTTTGGGAATTTCACATCATGCACCTTAGTCCCATTCATTTACCAGTGCTTCCATGTCTTCTGTACACCTTTGTAAGGGCCCCCCCAAAGAAAATAATAAAATAAAAACATGTCGATTCTGACCCCTCTAGTCAATATCCTGGTCTGAACCCCTATCACAACTGTTGCATCTCCAGTTCTGCCATGCATGTACCACTCTTGTCCTCAGTCTTTCATGCCTCTCGACCACATACTTGTTCATCATTGTTGCACTTAGAGCTGTGGTACGCATGATGTGTTATTACGGTGTGTCACACCATCTACCCTTTTGTCCAAACAGCTTTACTTGCAAATATTGATCGCAATGAGTTATTGGTATGGGGCCTCTAGCTTCTTCTACATCATCTGTACTGGTACTGGACCTCACCAAGAATCCTCCCATATATCCCCATGTTCCCCAGAGTCATGGAGACCCTGTGGCTATGATTCAGCAGGTCCACCCCTTTCCTGCACTCCAACAGCTCATAGATGGAATAGATGGCAGGGAGTGCCATCTCAAAGAACTGGATGTGGGCCTCGGTGGTAGCTGAACTGGTCAATCCAGACCTCGTCCACTTCCACCCTCAGTGAAGCTCAGCACTATCTCTCCCATGCCCCTGCCACTGGGGCCAGGCCTCCTGCGGCTCAGCACAGTTCTCAGAAGTCAACATGGCTTTAGATGGCATCCCAGACTACAGATGTTTGAATGGCCTTCAGTGGTTACATGTGTCACCGACGTCAACACAGACCCTGACTGCAACAGAACCGCGGACCCATACATAGGTCCAGAAAACAGCACGGCCTCAGGTGAGAGGGCAGGCCACTCACATTAGGCTGTTCTTCACCACCATCGCACCCTCAGTTCAGCCTCCACACCGCCTGCGAACAGCTCACTCTGCTTCTCTTGGTCTCCCATCTCGCCACCACATGCTTGCTCACCTTAGCAGCACAGGAACTTAAGTCGCAGACCTGGCTGTCTTCCATACATCCACCCCACAAGGCGAAGGGGCAGGCGCACCTCTTTCCTTACTTTTTTCAATTCTCAACTTCTTGAATTTTATCCCATGAGCCAATTCTTTTCTTTATTTTGAGACCATTCTGGAGTTTCATCAAGGCTGCTTTTCCTAACATTGGTATCAAATGCTCGGTAATTCTGGAATGAGGTAAAAACATAACTAAGCATGCCTTGTTCAGTAGAAAAGAGTTTATTTGAAGAGATCTACATGACTTTCAAAAGCTTATAGGACTATTTTCCAAGTCAAAGCCTGACTGCCTCACTGTACAACAACCCACTTAACTACAACCATCAAATGTCACTCTAAACTAAAATGCTATACCTGCAGCATCTTAGCTACCACTTCATAGACTTCATTTAAATGGGAAATTGCATTTATTCATATGATTTTTGCTTTAGTGAATCATTGCAGTTTCTGAAAAATCACTGCTTTTTTCCCTCCGTGCTTACCAACTGTAATCTACTGTGATCCTCTTCTGTTTATCCAAAAATGTCTCTAGTCCCGTTCTGCTCAGATTCTTATACTCAAAAATAATAGGAGGCCTCTGCAAATTTTTTGCATTCATGAAGGTTTTGTTGAGAAGCTCTGCAATTAAAAGAGAGTCAGTGTACCCTCCACTCCATTATTTTGCTAATGTTTGCTAGAAATATTAATGTGTGCATTTAGTATCAGTCATGACTCATTTCTTGTTACCATTCTTTTCTTCTTTCAGTATCTAAATCGCCATGTAAAGCAATGGGTTCCATTATGCTGCTTGCATATACATGTATACTTAGCTCTTAGAAGACTTCTTGCCCTACTGCCCTCCCACGTCCCCCACAATTCAGGTTTGTAAGCAAGGAGTGTTTTCCTATAAACCACTGACAGCCACATCTTAAGGATTTACGTATAGGAAGGACTCACAACATTACATTTGAAACCAAGTTTCTTATTTGTCAGAAACGGACAAGCGTAACAAGTTCAGTGCTCGGCTTAGATTACAGGACTATTTAGTATAATGAAGACTATATGGAGACTGGGACAGAGGACTGAGGCACTGCCCGGCCGCTCTTGGTGCTGCCACTGAGCATTGCACAGTTAATTTCAGTGCTTGATTCCCCATCTCTTCCAGGTAGGATTCTTTTTTTCTACAATTACAGTAGTCAATGAAGAGCAAGAACTGAACAGAAGCTTGCTAATTGACCAGGCCATTCATGCCTGCCTGCCAACTGGCAGTTTTAATTAAACAGTAGCACACTGATCATGAGAGAAGTACTTCCATCCCCCGAGGAAAGCACAGCAGAGGATTCCAAGATTTTGTCAGAGTATGAAGACTTAACTTTTCCAGGAAGTAGAATCCCTATAAGCAAATAAATGTGAAAACTAAGAAATCCAGACTACAACATATCTCTTGGCCAAATTTACATTGTGACTGAGTTAAAAGGATTGCATCTGTGTGCAAATCATATAATTTTATTAAAAACAAACCTTAACACTTCAGTTGAAACATTCTTAGATAACAAATGATAAGTACAAATTACATCACCTGTCTGACTTCATCTAAATGACTACACACTTATAATAGTTGAGCATGTATTATATAGATACTTACACATTGTATAATTGGTTATACATTTATAGGTATATTGACTTTGTTTTATTTGGGAAAATACCATAAACGTAAGAACCCTGCATCTTAGTAGTTAGGGCCTTGAGGCCAAAACTAAAACAATCTCCTTTCAAACTTAAAACCTTAAGAGGAATTTCCTTCATTTAATGTTAACAGATATTGTTACTAGGAGTGCACAGAGCACTAGTAATGAGGATGAGAAAGACTCTAGCCCTAACTTTCCTGGTTTTTTAAAGGTGGGATAAAGTACACAGATGTGGATTTACCTCCTCCACATGTGTCTTAATATTGTTAATACCTACTGGAAAACCAAGTTCCTCCTGTTTTGTATGTATCATTCTATAACCTCGGGATGACTCTAGGGGTGATATGAAACTTAACAAAATTATCAGCTCACTTCATGCTTTCTAGAATGTAGAACTTACGGTGTTATTTGGTTAAATTAATTGGTCACCAAAGACACAGGTACCAATTAAGGTTTGCTGCCAATAAAATAAGTTTTTTTTCCATTCAAAAATTTACTCTTCCTCCCCTTCTCCCATTCCCCTCCTGCTTCCCCACTAACCCTCCTCTGACCCCCTCCATCCTTAAGAGAGGGCAGGATACCCTTCTCTGTGGGAAGTCCAAGGTCCTCCCCACTCCATCCCGAACTAGGAAGGTGTGCATCCAAATAGACTAGGAACCCAAAAAGCCAATACATGCAGAAGAGACAGGTCCCACTGCCATTATCGATGACTTCTCAGTCTGCCACCATTGGTAGGCACATTCAGAGAGTCTGGTTTGATCACATGCTCGTTCAGTCCCAGTCCAGCTGGATTTGGTGAGCTCCCATTAGATCAGGCACACTGTCTCAGTGGGTGGACCAACCCCTCATGGCCCTGACTTCCTTGCTCATCTTCTCCCTCGTTCTGCTCTTCAACTGGACCTTGTGAGCTCAGTCCATTGCTCTGATGTGGATGTGGGTCTCTGTCCCTATCTCCATCCATTGGACGAAATTTCTATGGTGATATTCAAGATATTCATCAGTGTGACTATGGGACAAGGCCAGTTCAGGCACCCTCCCCTTTGCTGCCCAAGAATCTAGCAGGGGACATCCCCGTGGACATCTGGGATCTCCTCTAGAGCCAAGTCTTTGGCCACCCCTAAAATGGCTCCCTTAATGTAGATATCTTCTTCCCTGCTCCTATATCTGCCCTTCCTCCATCTCCAACCTCCCACTCCACCAAGTTCTCCCCAGTCTTTCCCTTCTCCCTTCTCCTTCCCCCCTCCCTTTCTCCCTTCTCCGTCTCCTTCTCCCCTTCTCCTAACCCCACCCCACCCCTATCCCCACCCCCGTTCTCCCAACTTTTATCCAGTGATCCTGTTTGTTTTCAATTTCCAGGAGGATCTATATATCTTTTTGGGGGGTTCAACTTGCTATTTGGCTTCTCTAGGCTTGTGAACTATAGGTTTAATGTCCTTTATTTATGGTTAGAGTCCACTAATGAGTGAGTACATACCATATTTATCTTTTTGGGTCTGGGTTATCTCACTAAGGATAGTGTTTTCTATTTCTATCCATTTGCATGCAAAATTCAAGATGTCATTGTTTTTACCACTGAGTAGTACTCTGATGTGTATATATTCCACACTTTCTTTATCCGTTCTTCCATTGAGGGGAATCTAGGTTGTTTCCAGGTTCTGGCTATTACAAATAATGCTGCTATGAACATAGTTGAACAAATGCTTTTGTAGTGTGATTGGGTATCTCTTGGGTATATTCACAAGAGTGGTATTGCTGGATCCTGAGGTAGGTTGTTTTCCAATTTCCTGAGAAACCACCACACTGATTTTCAAAGTGGTTGCACAAGTTTGTATTCCCACCAGCAATAGATGAGTGTTCACCTTACTCCACATCCTCTCCAGCATTGGTGTTTTTGATTTTGGCCATTCTGACAGGTGTAAGATGGTATCTCAAAGTTGTTTTGATTTGCATTTCCCTGATAATAAAATAAGCTAATTATCTCTTTTATTATTTTGTCTTTGACATATGATATGGTGAAATAATGAATCACTGATGAAATCAAGTATTGATAGAGGTAAGTTTGGCTATCAACTTAGAACAAGAATAGCATTTGACTGTATTGAGTGGGACTGCATCCCTGTGTTAGACCATGGTTATTCTTAGAGGGAGATGGGTTTCTCCATATTGGGTGGAACTGCATCCCTGTGGCAGATCATGAGTATGCATAACAGGGAGGGGGTTTCCTTCATATGGAAGTTAAAGAATTAGTCTTCATTTTTTTTGCCAGGCGGCAGTGGCACATGTCTTTAATCCCAGCACTCAGGAGGCAGAGGCAGGCAGATCTCTGTGAGTTTGAGGCCAGCCTGGTCTATAAGAGCTAGTTTCAGGATAGACTCCAAAGCTACAGAGAAACTCTGTCTCCAAAAAACCAAAAAAGAAAAAAAAGAATTAGACTTCAGCTTTTTAAGATTTTCTTTTTTGTCCTTCCTGTAGGTTTATCCACAAATTTAAAATCTTGGGAAAACAATTTGCAAAGAGAAATGTGGAATTCTTGTTCATGAGAAATCTTTACCCCACCCAAGGAAAGAAAAATGGTACTGAAGAGCTGTTCTTTGGGGGCAAGCTGTTTAGTGAAATAGGGGAAGCTAACTGTCAGAAATGATGAGAAACAAATGTGAAAAGCTCTGTGTTTGGAGCTCTGGCCACGTGGAACATTTAAAGAAGCATATGCTGTGTTTAAAAGTAGAGGAAGCTGCCATTTCAAAAAAAAAAAAAAGAATTTCATGTAAGGGGAAAAAAAGAACATGTTTGCTTACAGACAGCAATTCAAGACCACAGGAAGAGACGAGAGCATGGCTAAAGGCTGCTGGGCCACTTGGGCATCACCTCAGCTTCCCTCCTTTTTTAAATAATATTCACGAGTGTCACAAACCAGTTTTGCTGGAGACATATGCTAAAAGTCTAATAACGGGAAATCCTCTAGAAATGGGATGGAATGTTCTGTGGATTTGAGATGCTTAACTCGGCTTGACACATTCTCTGTCTTCCAAAAAAATTTTCCTTTAATTCCCATAATATTTTATGAAACTTTTGCCATTTTGAGAAGGTAACTCTCTGTTGAGAGAGGGCTATCCCATAGATTATAGGTGGCTTAGCACACCCCTGGCCTCTACACATGAATTCCTACTGACAGTTTCCTTCCAGTTTTGAATAGCACAAAAGGTCTCCAGATGTGACCAAATGTTCCCAAGGGGGTTCAGAGTGGGAAAGTTTGGTGGGGGTGATTCCTTCTGATATATCTATGTATCTCAGAGGATAAAGCATTAGTTGAGGATGTTCAAATATGCTGCATTTTATGTTTGCAAACATAATCAGCAAAGGCACAAACTCACACAGAGCCCACCTAAAAGGGCAGAAAAATAGTTCTTCCTTTCTCCTCGATAACTGTGGTCTCCAGTAGTTCTGTAGAACAACCTGTCTAGAGCGCTGGAAAATGGTCTGGGCTTTGGAATCAAACCCACGTGGTCTTGGGTCTGAGTTCTATCACTTACCACTAGGGCCATCATAGGCTGGTGATGTCAGCTCTCTGAACGTCTGCTTTTATTCTTCTTGTTGTTGTTGCTGACACAAAACGGAGTCAGCACTAAATTGAAAGGATGTGGTAAAGATTTGTCTTAATCCTCATACTTGCTAATCCCTAATAAATCCTAAATTGTCATTATGTGGTACAATAATATTCAGGTTCATTGAAGTAGATGTGTCTTCCCTTCTGTTTAACCACTAAAGTGGGTCATGAGTGACAGATCTTGGTAACTGGAACACTTTGTAATTGCCATACAGTATGCGCTACAAATAGTGAGAGCTCTCTGCAGAATTTACTTTTGCTTGCCTCTTTGGTCACCCTCAGGTTGGATGTACACTTGTCACTTCCGTCAGCCTATGGTTTTGGTTTCCATGGTGATGTGTGACGAACTAGTCCACATCAACTTTTGGTTACACTTTGACAAATCACAGATCTTTTTCAGTGAATATGCAACATGCTGAGCTGGGAACACCAAGGAATGGGCAAATACTGACAGAGAATGTCCCATGTGGGACCCACCCAGTACCCTTAACCTAGTCAAATCACTGGGGAGATTCAGGTTATTCCAAGCATTTCCTTAAATAGAAACACACCAGCCACAGGAGATGTCATTGGGGTTCTTATCACAGGCAATATTTAAGTGATATAAAGATCAGGCCTGTTTGGGATATCTCCTGCTCAGCTCTGCTGAATTTTGTCCAGAAACTAGGCTGCTTAGAATTGTAAAAGGGAATCAATGTCTACCTTGAAAAAATAAAATATTTTTTTATAAAAGTCTCCTAGGGACTAACAATGCTTATAGCATGTAGAGGAAAGCCATTCTGTTTGTCTTCCAGCAAAGCCTGAAAGGATAAGGGATCAAGTTAACAATTTATGGTGTCTCTATGGGATGTGGGCTAGCTAGCTCCCCAAGAGTTGAGTTACCTGAAGAGGTCTTTGAAGGCTCTATAAGAGGAAGATGACTGTTCATCTACAGCCATCATCTCCACTTGGATTCAGCATCTTCCAAAAGACCCTGGGAGCCAAAGGGAAACATCTAGGGTCTACAACTCCACTTTATCATGGACAACAAGAAATAATCACTTGTCACCCTCCCTTCCACTTGAATCTGCAACTCTGTGGTACCTATTCATCTGTATTTATAAATACCACAAAGGAACAGGAAATAGACATATAACTTACACCAGGTTGAGCCAAAAATATTCACCCAGCCAAGGAAGGAAAGAGAAATTTGAACTCCAGCTTGACCATGTAAATATGGAGTGGACATTTCTCTGTTCTAGGTACATGTAGCAGAGACCCACCCCTCCTTTTTGTCATTTCCAACAGATAATGTTGATGCATAGAGTATCAGAATTTTCAGTCAGTTCACAAGCTGCTATAATCAGGCCTTGCTCATTCATCTACATCCTAGGACTGGTTCTGGGCTACATGACTTAACTAAATAGCTACGTGTGTGGCTAGTTTTGGGTCAACTTGACATAAACTAGTCATTTGAAAGAAAATATTTCAATTGAGAAAATGCACCCATTAGACTGGCGTATGGGGAGGCCTCTGTTGCATTTTCTTGACCGAAGTTTGATACGAGCAGGTCCAGCTCACCTATTGGGCAGTATCAACCTTGGGATTGTGGTCCTGAGTAGTATAAAAATGTAGGCTTAACGATTCAAGAGGGAGCAGGCCTCCATAGCCTCTGCATCAGTTTCTGCCTCCAGGTTCCTGACCTGCTTGAGTTCCTACCCTGACTTCCCTCTGTGATGGACCATTACCAGGAAGTGTAAGTGAAATACACCCTTTTTCTTCCCAAGTTGCTTTTGGCCATGGTGTTCTGCCACAGCAATAGAAACCGTAACTGGGACATTACTATAGCATCTCTGTGGCTTCTGAAGCCTCTCTATACTATCCAGTTCTTCACAAAGAAAAAAGAAAGAAAAAAATCAAGTGGTATTAGTCTCTGTTTTAAATTATTCCCTTAGGAAATATATAGATCTCAAATCTTGCTGAAGCAAGACTAAAGCAGTTACAGAGTATTTGAACCTTTCTAAATGCTTTCTTAAAAGGAAAATTGCTTAAATATTTATTACTGTACTCAGGCAGAGACATTGTGTTTATATTTCCACTTTCCCAAGCAAAAACAGACGAGGCAATCTGTTTACATTCGACAACTTGCCTTGCACCACGTAGACTTGGGAATTTATGAATGTACACCTAAGCTTTGTGCTCATTCTAAATGTTCCAGAGCCACATGTATTTGTGGGTGTGTTTCTCTACTTTGGCTGCTTATTTTTATTATTAAATAACTAATTTCAAGCAATAAATCTTTTATATATCTAAGCATCTTACAAAGTCTGGACAAAGTCTGACAGGAGAAAATGACTGGGCTCTGTTTGACTTAGTCATACTAATTAATCATATTTTCTCGGGTTTCAGCTAAAGACGCTGAGATTTAGTGTGGCTCTCATGTTCTTTTTTCACTTGTATTAAGTACATGAGGGGTTTCTGTGGGTTTCTTAATGATCTAAAATCCAGATAGTCCGTGTCCTATTTCCTCTGATTTTTCCCAATATACTGAGAACACAGAAGGGGGTTAAAAATGTAAAGGAAAGCTAACATTAAAAGTCTTGAAGTTACATTCTCTCCCTTTTTATCCTTAAGGATTTTCTTGGTGTTAAAGTTATTAATGGTTTTTACTTAAATTTTAAAATTAAAACTTTATTTTATTTTAAAAACAAACCAGGCATCAACAAAACACAAAAGGTGTCAAGGGATTGCTGTGTGCCTACAGAATATAGAATTGTTTTGTTCAGTAGTGGAAATACGATCAGACAAAGTTATCACTTAGGAAACTCAGTTCTGAGGAGAAAACAAAGTACAAATCCTAGAGGAAGTCGAGCTGAAAATAAAAGCATCCATGGAAGAAAGGCTAATGCTGTGGCCACGTAGTATAGAGAACAATTTGTTCCAAATAAAGAAGGGTGGGTCTCAAAAAATTTTCTACAGGAAATACATATTTCAGTTCAGTGTTGAAGCTTCTGGTCGATGGGATAGATATGGAGTGAAGGCTCTAATTCATGGTCCTTTAAGGAAAGAGAATAATATGAATGGAAGCAAAGATGTGTGTCTCACAGTCACTTCCCATGCTGCATAGAGGTGACATGTACATGCATCTGTTTTCCCACCAGAGTTAAAAGTCTAAGATGACATCATATCTTCATCATACTGTTGGAGGGAGAGGGCCTGCTTGTTCTTCCAGGCTGCCCGGCTAGCTTAGCCCAAAAATAACCACACAGAAATTGTATTAATTAAATCACTGCTTGGTCCATTATCTCTAGCCTCTTATTGGCTAACTCTCACATCTTGATTTAACCCATTTCTATTAATCTGTATATAGCCATGTGGCAGTGGCTTACCGGGAAAGATTCGGCATGCCTGTCTCTGGTGGCTCCATGGCATCTCTCCCCTACTCTGCCTCTCTTTCTCTCAACATTCAGTTCTGTCTTTCCTGCCTACCTAGGTTCTGCCCTATAAACTAGGCCAAGGCAGTTTCTTTATTCATTAACCAATGAAAGCAACACACAAACAGAAGGACCTTCTACACCATCATACTGCTCAAATTTCCACACAGGTGTCCCTTTAACTAATTAATGGTTCTTCTAGCATTTAATGAAATCTAATCATATTTATATGTTTTTAGCTACTGTTCATGGTAATAACACTGATGTTGCCTAATTTGGCTTCTTTTGTATTCCCAAAAGTGTCTCGTTGGTGGGATGGCTCAGGACATGTTTACATTAAAGGCTTGAGGAAGTAGTAACACAGTGGGCAAGTTGTTTTCACTTTCTTGGACCTGAGCTTTTTCCAGCTTATTTCATGAAGTTATTTTTTTTCTCATGGCATTGATACACATTGCAGACTCAGGTCTACAAAGGACATGGTGAGCTCATCACTTTTCATTTTCCCCCTGGCCTTACCAACATTCTCACCCATAGTCACTTTA
Source organism: Ondatra zibethicus (assembly GCA_004026605.1). Taxonomy (NCBI): domain Eukaryota; kingdom Metazoa; phylum Chordata; class Mammalia; order Rodentia; family Cricetidae; genus Ondatra; species Ondatra zibethicus. The sequence goes on along the minus strand of PVIU01012538.1, from coordinate 29,905 downwards.
TATTGCCAATGTGAAAAAAGTAGCAACAAGGCTCTTAGTTCTGCCTCGTTTTCTGCCTCTGAAATAACAATTTGATTGTGTGATCATGTGTCCATTCCTTGAAATGAACATTGAATAACCCCCTTTCCACAACATCTTTTCTTAATTAAAGCAAAATAATTTGGCCTATGTCATTTTAAGATTTACTTTAGACTTTTGTTCTTTGAAAAATAAATCTGTGCCATTTGGGTTCATTTATTTATTTTTGATGGGGAGTTAAAAGAGGATTCAGGAAAGTCTCCTCAATGCCACCACCCACAGCTGTTTCGTCCATTAATGCCTTCCCAGAGCACCATGTCCTACTGGCCACTGGGCCACTGAAATGGCACAGACCTGTTATTGTCTGTCAGTCACACTGGATCCCATGTCTGTGCTGGACTCAGTCCTCTGTTCTGTCAGTTCACTTTGTACTTATTTTATGTTCACTGCTAGGGACTGGACCCAGTCTGGGAATATTTTTGTTTTGCAAAAATATCACATGTAGTAATGATGCCATTTTTTACATTGTAGTATATCAGAAGCTCAGTAATTCACCAAATTAAAAAATTAATAAATGCCAGGAAAGCTTTGTACAAAAACAATAATATAAAAGCACTGTGGAATAACATAAAAATAGAAATACATTAAAAATCTGTGCTATAAAACATTTTACCTTGTGCATGTTCTAGGTCAAATTCTAAGCTCAGTAGCTGAAATTGTCTAATTTATTTGCTTTAACTCTAGAGTTACAGTGCATGTCTTCTACATAGTGTACTCTGAAATACTTTATTGAACTGAATTTGGCTTTTCAAAGTACTGGATTTTACACTGGGAATTGCTTCCAAGAACACCTGGATCTCTGAAGAGTAATGAACTCTCACATCATGCAAACTTGCTAGGTCTTCACATGAGAGGGATCTGCTTGAGCCACTGGGTGGAGGTGGGATGGGATAAATGTCCTGAACCTGAAAGCACCCTCGATGCTTTACACTAGAATGTCCAAAGGGGTAAAAATGTTTCGTGTTTGCATTAGACTTCTCTTAGAGTGTTAAAAAGCTTGTGGGGCCTCTGAGTTAACAGCTGGTTATATCTTGTTCTTAAATCTCAACTGAAAGGGATGGGGCAAAACAAAAAGAATAAGAAATGGGGACGGAGAGAAAAAAAGATAAGGAAGCAGAATAAAGGAGAGGAGGGGGCAGCAAGAAAATGAAGCTTGTTATTTCCAAACCTTCATGTTTCATCCAAGAATGGTTCTAAATTCACCTGAATGCCTCTAGGTCAGTTTTCCTGGAAGTTGGGCATTCTGCAATCCCTTTCAAAAGAGAAATGTTTGATAATGTGGTCCAGTTTTTAATGAAATTCAATAGATAGTATAATAGTGTAAAGATAAAATATAATTGCATTGCATTAAAATGAAGTGTTTTCTCAGGCTTGGAATGCACCTGCTTTTACTGTGTGGTTGCCTCCTCATGCAGAGGCAAGGCCCACGCGCGCCATTGGAGCGGAGCTGCCACACTGATAGCGCTGTGCCAACTGCTTCAGCTCAGGCTCCATTCAACTCAGTGTTTCTCTTCCAAGTGACGGAACTTTGTTGTTAGCAAATAGAGTAAAACTATATTCGGGGTACAATTGACTTGACCTTCACAGAGCAAAGCCTTACCAATCATTCATGTGGTGAGTCTGCTTTTCTAATTTCCTTCATCATTCCTTTCATTTTATCATGATGAATCTAGCTCTCAACTTTTTAACCACACAAGATCCCAGGGCTAGGTGTGGGAGACCTCTTTTCTAGCTGATGGTCAGGCTGGGGTCTAAGAAACCCCAAAACAATCTAGGATATTGCTGTTACTCTTGGTTGCCTAGCATAACTTTATGCTAAAAGCCTATTGTTGAAAACACCACACACTTTGGTGTCAGACACAAAAATAATCAAGTTTCTGCTGACCAGGTACATTCTACCCTACTTGCTAGCTTTCACAGTGATTCAAAGCTCTATGCAGCCTTCAGAGTGGGCGTTGGAGAAGATTGTCATCAATATTTCTATCCAGCTATGAGCCCTGTGAGCTATAATGATGAACAATCTGGCAAGATGCTCCCATTGATGCAGCAGTGGCATGAATGCTATAGGGTAACAACACACTTCCTAATTGGATTTAAGACACACACACAGAGAAGGAAATTCAACCCTGTAATAAACTTACCTAAGAACCGATGATTGGAGAGGTCATAGAACTATGGAAGAATCAACTGGTTGTGTTTTGCTAAAAGGGGATAGCTTCAAATTAACTTATAAATATTCATTTTCTAGAGACTGACACATTAATGACAAGGGATACAGCTAGTATCCAACTATTAATTGCTAAGACCATGGATAAATATGAATAAACTTGGCTCCTTGTTGTGGGGGCTACTGATTTTCTAATAATTTTGGGTTATCTCATAATATTAACAATTAAGGATGGGAAAAGGAAGAGGATGAGGATGAAAAACACAAGGAAAAGCAAACATATTAAAAGAAAACTCTCATTTTGTCAACTATAGTAACACATAGAGTTACTTAGTCAATAAAAATATGAATAACTTTGAAATACACTCAACTAACCAAAGCTAATATATGTGAGCAAATGTTTACATATTATAGATTTCCTTAAGAGTGGTCATTATCAGTCCTTAAGCTCTGTGAAGAGGCCTGCTGAAAAATGTTTTTTGCCAAGCCATGTATGCAGTAGGAACGGTTTCAGTGTTATAAGAAAGGGTGTATTTCATCTTACCCTAGATTAAAAAGTTTGTAAAATCAATCATAAGGTCAATATTCAATCATTGTAGTAGGAAAGAGTATCTTTATAGTTTCTGAATATATTACTCATATGAGCACAATGCTAAAGTTATATGTTCCTGACTTTTGCAAATAGATTAAAAAGTAAGGCTTTATGAAAAATAATAAATGTTTATCAACCTGACCATAGATTAGTCCAACTTTCAGCCCTCAGTAGAGAAGCTGCTTTGGTTTTGCAGTGGACAGTGTTTAATACAGAGATTCACAACTGGTCAAGGTGCAGAAATAAAGGGACTGTGGAGCAGACAGTTTTAAAAAGGACATCTAAATAATGCCCCCTTGTCCTAAGGCTAGGGGGACCTCAAGGAAGAGGAGATTGTAAGAGCCACAGATCAGAGAGAACTGTGTCAAGATGGTATCTTCTAAATACATTGTACTCATGAATTCACAGAAATACTGTACAAGATCAAACCAGAAAACATTCCAATGTGGCGGGGGAAGGGGCTTACCAGGCCCCACTCCTCGCTGAGGATCTATGGCAGTCCATTTCTCTGAAGGGACGTAGCTCTATCAGCTGCCAACGCTACAGTGGATGGATCCATACCCATGTGTGTATGGGTAACACAAGCTGGACTCAGAGGATGCAGCATTGGGAGGAGGATGTGACGGTAGAGGAAAGGAAAGTGTTGGAGCAGGTGTGGAGGTGTGGATATCATCAAAATACAATGTTTGCATGAATGGAGTTCTCTAATAAATTTTATTTGTTCAGTTGGTTGGTTGATTTGGTTTTTTTACACAGGGTTTCTTTAGGTAAACAGTCTTCATTGTCCTAGAACTCACTCTGTAGACCAGGTTGACTTCAAACTTACAGATATTTGCCTGCCTCTGCCTCCCAAGTGTTATGCCACCACTGCCCTGCATTTTTTTTAAATCAAAACCTTGATGTATACAAAGGGTTTTCTGTTGAAAATCACCATCGTAAAAGAAAAGTTCTGCAGTCTAAGTGGCAGAGGTTCATTCCAATAGCTAGCTGTTGTTTGGTATTTGATAGGGCCAAGGACCTGGAGAGCTCAATGCTAATTTCCTAGGTGATCCTCAGTGTGGTATAAATCCAACACAAACAGAATCTCTACACAATCTTCAAGTGACTTGGCATATGGAATGTGCAGACTTTTTAATTCCAGAAAACACAGAGATGAAGTGACTTGTCAGCCTTGAAAAACAGCCCAGAGCCTTCCACAGTTTGCAAGCCCTGCTGTTACAGATCTACCATCCTAAGCAATCAATTTTTGATTTACATACTCCGTAGATTCATTGGACTCTTCAAGAAAACACCTAACTGGGTAGAATTTAACATCTGTGTAGAAATATTTTTAATTTATTTAAAAAGACAATTTCTTTTTTTTTTTTACCAGGGTTACATGAACAGCTTTATTGCTTTATTATTGGCTTCTATTTTTGACCTTAAGAAATACATTGCAATTTAAGGAATACATCATGATTATTATGAAAGCCCCCATTGTTCCCCTTTATTCTTAAGTGCATGTATATTTCTTTAAAATATTGTAATAATAATCAGTAATTGTAATTTATCAATATATGCTGCTCTCCAAGATTTTCTTCACTACTGGGGTCCATTTGCTAAGGCTTGTAATTCAGGGACAAACTGGTGAAATCAGCTACCCAAAAACTTGAAAAAGTCAGAAAAAAATGGCTCGTAATGCTTTCTAAAATAACATAGAAAGACTTGTCCTAGCCTAATCTTTAAAATCACTTTGTAACTAAAATAACATAGAATGACTTGTCCTAGCTGAATCTTTAAAAATCACCTTGTAACTTAAAACATTTCTTTTCCTGTTTTTCCCTGAGAAGATATGTCAGTGGGTTCTGAACGGGTAGCTTGGCAAGAGTGTTCAGAACCAGAGTTCAGTTACCACAACTGCCTGAGAACCCAGCTTAAGAAGATCCGACACCTCTTCTGGTCCCCCAAACATATACCATTTACGGGGGGGTATTAAATATAATTATTTAGTAAAAGACCTGTCTTCCTACTTTATATTGTTGAGCAATTCATCTTTTTTAAGATATTTTTCCCACCAAGAGCTACAGTCAATTTTTCTGAAGAAATATTGCTTTATCTAACCATGTCATTGTTCAAACTATCCATGTACACCAAAAGAAGAGACAAATGTCCCTGTACAGTTTAAAAATCCTCAGTGGTTATTTGGATTCTGTTTTCTGTTTGTTTGTTTTACTTTCCCTTTTCTTTGTAGAAAAACAAATTTTCCATCCAGATAAACATCAGGTCACATGAACTAAGCAAAGGAACCCGTTCCAAAGGGCCAGTTTCCAAGTCACTGGATTTCGTGACATAGAAGTTAATGACATTTCTTTTGACAAATTCATACTAAATGCAGTTAGCATCCATTGCGACATCCATCAAGATTTCTGTTTCACCTATATAGCCAAACTTCCCTTCTGGGATGTTAATTTATGTGAAAGTACATTTAGAAATATATAAGAAACTATTTTTGAGAAATGGGAAATTTATTTCTCTTAAGATGATTTCTGTTGGCTAATTCTTGCATTTTGGTTTCGTTCCTAGAATTAACACAAGTAAACAAGTTTATAATGCCTCTAATTGTAATCAAGATCAAAAGGATCAATATCAATAGAGCAACTTGAAGACAACTTTGAGAATAGCAGACAAGCTAGATTAATAGCTGTAATGGCGAAGAAGACGATACTTTATGTGCCTGTGATAGTTATCATTCAGTGTCTCAGAGACTAACTTTACTAAGCATTTTTATTTTACCCAAATAAACCTGATTTTGGATCTGTATGCATGTCTATAATTTACTTCAGATATCAGCATTGGTTATGTATACCCAACCCCTAAATTTCAGCTTTTCAGTCATATTTGCATTTGGTTAATTTGAAGAATATTGATACATTCTTTGATTTTCTAAAGTGGTTTTGGAGAAATAATTACAGGTGTTATCAAAGTTAAACATTTGCTATAAGCAATATCAAACTAGGTATAGTTATAGACATTTTCCCTAAGTGAAGAATATGAATTTTAGCTATCAAGAAAAACAACTTTTGGGGAATCTGTCTCATAAAATTTATTTGTCTTGATGTTGTACATTCAATTTGAATATTTGAATAGAAAAATCCTATTTTCAAAAATTTCCCTTTACATCACTGGGCTCAGTGGTGGTGTGACACTCTGTAAGGTGTCTAGGATGTGTATTATCCTGGTGTGTTCTCCTCTGCTGTGAAAACTCCCGAAAGGTGTGCTGAGCAGCGCATGTGCTATTAAAGGCCGGGCATCTCTAGGGAATAACAGAGTTCATGCTGGGGTGAAAGGCCTCGTGAAGCCAAGGATATCCTCTGACAATCTACTCTCAGACTCCAAAACCCAGCCACGAGCAACCCCATACCTCTGCCATGGCCACTGAGTCAAAGTCACAGATATGAGCAGTGTACCCAATGGGATTGGTAAGAGGGCCTGAAGGGCTAAGGCTAACACTGTTCCTAGCACCATGCCAGACTCCCCATGACTGTTTACAGCACAAGAACAATCTTGCTGATAATGAATTAAACAAAACAAACTAAAAAGAAAGCACAAAGTTCAGTTGTTGACTCTTACTGGGGTCCATGGATTGCTCTCTCTAGAGAGATTTCAGGGGACCTATGAGTCCTCTGATTTGTAATCAAAATTCATGATAAATTTGTGCATGGGGACTTTTCTGGAATCCATTTATAGCATTCAAGACTCTAAAAAGTCCTTCGCCCAGACACTGTAGGGATCTTTTTACTGCCTAATAGTTATCAGTTTGTTAACAATAACAATGATGACATAACAGGAAGGTCCCCTCCTCTCCAACTGGCCATGCTCCACAGACACACCCCAAAGAAGCCCAAATGACAGCATTTCTGTCTAATGCTGACCATTTCCTAATGATTTTGACTGTAATAGACTGTGAAGCCCACATGCTACACTAGTGCTCCACCATTCCTGGGACAGTGTGCTTCCTAATGAGTCCTAGTCTCTTAGTTTCATTCTTGTTCAATCATCATATCAGCTACTCTCCTTCCACTGACGCCAAATAAAATGAAAGCTAAAATGCAATAGGTGGTTTGCAAGATGAAGGCGCAGAATACCTGTGCCTCTCACACGACAAAGTTTATAAATCAGCTCTTAGTTTGGAAGTCCTTGTTATGAGTTAGGATAAAAGTCCCTTCCACTTTCAGGATCAGGATATACTGGTTAAGTAGTGGGTGGGATCTTACACAGCCTGTGTAGGACAGAAGCAGAATTCAAGCCTAGTAGTCATTGCTCAAAAGCCCATGTTCTAGCAAGGTTGATGGTTTTTCTGAACGATATGAGACTTGGCTCTTTAGGTCTACCACTGGTCATGGCCTACTATGGAATACTATTAGTTTGAATTCTACCCATCTAAAAGTTTTGTATTTTTTTCTATCTCCCTGAATCACAAATGACACCTTGCTGGCACAATTATCATACCAGTACAGGCACAACCTGAGCATAGTAACCAGAGGGGCTGGCTTTGCTCTGAAGGGGCTGTCTGGTCACATCTAGGATAAGAAAATTGAAGCATTTTTTGGTTTTACTTTTTATATCTTCAAATATTTCTATTAAAAGCATTTTAGCTTTCATTTTATCAGATGTTAGTGGAAGGGGATTAGTTGATATGATGAATGACCAAGAAGGAAACTAAGAAACTATTTTAAAAATTTTTATGTCTTTAAATATTTTTATATCTTTTTTTTTTTTGGTTTTTCAAGACGGGGTTTTGCTACAGCTGTCAAGCCTGTCTTGGAACTCACTCTGTAGCCCAGGCTGGCCTCGAACTCACAGAGATCTGCCTCTGCCTCCTAAGTATTGGGATTAAAGGCATGCACCACCACCACCCGACTGTATTTTTATATCTTTAAATATAAAATAAATGTTTTATATCGTAAATATTTCTGTGTGACAGAGTCACACAAAATTCCATGTATTTGGTTTCAGAGACCAATTTAAATGACCTTGTAGAAGCAAAAGACCAAGAATTGGGGAAAGAATCATTTTAATTTTCTTCCTCTAATAACTTCAAAACACATTATTTTGACTAAGTTAGCTCCTGAGATGAAAATATAGCTTATCTGTGTAAGCATACCCAACTTTTAAATCCACACTACTTCTGGTAGAGCAGCAGCCATCTCTATTATTTTTTAAACTGGTCCTATGAAGCCTGCCTTACTATGATAATCAGCTCTGTGGTATGCTTGTCAAATCAGTCTTCCTAAATCATAGGCCACATGACATTCATTCTCTGCCCAAAAACATTCCACTAACTCCACTGGTCATGACCTACTATAGAATATCATTAATCTGAATTTTACCCACCTAACAGTGTTGTATTTTTTTTCTATCTTCCTATGTCACAAATGACACCTTCGTGGCACATTTGTCATAGTTTGTTTCCTAAGCTCATAGATCCGTCAATTACACAACTGTCAAATAATTACCATGTCTAATGTGTGTATTAAATTTAGGACTACATTGAGCATAGGACATCTCACATCACAGAGCTCATAATTAAGTGGAGAAGATAACAGTTCTGCTAATAAACAAGCTGTGAGTATTACTAAGGAAGCAAAGTAGTCACTATGAGAGATAGTAAGTCCATAGATTGGTGGAGGACTTGTAGAGATCCATGTGCAATGATTAAGGAATATGCTGGAGAACAAGACATTTAAGTAAAAGGAAACCATCTCAGCAAGACCGCATCCTGAATTAGGAAAATGATGTATTTAAGAGCCTGGAGAGTTTGCAAAACTGAAAGAAACCTATTTGCTTGCAAAGCAGAAAACAGAAGAGGGGTCTCTAAGGACATGGAGTCTAAATCACAGATTCCTGGCAGATGTGGGAAGACTTTGCATTTTATCCTCTGTAATAAAAAGCCGAACTTCAAGGAGGGAAGTGACACAACTGGGAAATAGCATGGAGGCATTAATAATGGAGCTAGGCCTTTGGTTTCACAAGACATATAGCAGTCGCAAGCAATATTGAAAAGCACAAACACTGAGGGATAGGAGAAATGACATGGCACATTCATTGTATAAACATGCTTATTTCAGATATTATGTGAATAAAAAAACAACTGGAAAATTTGTAGAGTTTCTATCTGTGAGTGAGAAAGATCTCAACACTATCTACTCAACGTCTTGTACTCAACATAACCCAATGATAAATATCCGTGTTCCCAAACATAACTAAACACCCTTGTTTATACCAGGCAGACATGAGTAATGGGTTACACCATGCCATTATGAAGCCTAGGACATTTCACAAACATATAATATATGTATTTACCCACAAAATAGCAAAATGAGCATGCCTACAGAATATCTCCATCCATTCTCGGTAATACATTTCATATGCTTTCAGTTTCATGTCACACACCCTTCTGTCTTTTCTTAATCTATATATTATTTTTCAACACAAATGTCAGGCAGATCTTAGAAGAAAAATGTAACATATGGATTTCAAATAAAGTACCTTAACAGTGAGCTGCAACTCAACAGAAGACAGCAGTGCTGTGTTGAAAGTCTAGGCAGTTTTCAGACTTCTGAGACCCTATGTGTTTGCAATCGACTTTCTGTCAGTTGGATCTAGATCGTCCTATTACTTAAAACACAGCTGACCCTGAGTTTGTCATGTGGGCTGATGTTGACATCTCCATGCTCACTGTGCAGACCCACGTTGCCTTTTCTGCTTACCCCCTAATTTGGTTCTGAATCAATAACTCTCCGTGTTTTTTTGTTTGTTTGTTTGTTTTGTTTTTGTTTTTGTTTTTTGTTAACCAAACCTTTTCTTAAAAACATATGAAAGCCTGGTCTACAAAACAAGTTCCAGGATAGGCTTCAAAGCCACACAGAAAAACCCTGTCTCAAACAGAACAGAAACAAAATAAAACAAAAGCATATGGACAAGATTTAAAAATAAAAGCATTTCTGAAAAACCTTTTCAGAGGCTCAAGACATTTTCCTTCTTGCTATAGAATGTTGATCTTGGTTTGCTGCTATATAGCATGGGACAGGTAGAAAGTGATAATCTCCTAACCACACCAGACAAGGGTCGCTAGCTCTGCAGCACAGAGCACTGACACACTCCAGTCAAACTCTGCCAGTCATCAGCATCTAGGAAATGGGAAAGAATGAGGTCCTTAAGCATTTTTGGTTGTCATCTTTATGATGCTAACAGGAAGTCGGGACAGAAGAGTAGAGTGGAGAGTGAGATCCAGAAGTCCTTGCACCAGGGCTGCGAAATTAGCGTGGGATGCAAGCCTGTAGACAAAGAGGAAAGCTGGAGCTCTTAGGTCTTCTAGAACTAGATGGAGCCAGCAGCACTGGTACAGGGGCAAACTACTAAATATACAACCCTGGGTGCAGAGGGTTGAGACTCATGATGAATAAAGTTGTATAGAGAGCTACCTCTAACACAGTATTTACAAAACATCCTGGGCTGTACAAAGGACCCCCGAAGTCCACACTATGTGGCTTTAAAAGCTCGGTCCTTTGTATAGTATTTATAGTTTGAGCTGCTGAACTCCCCCCATTCCAGCCTGTTACCACACTCAAAAGCAAATCTAACAAACGGTTTCTGCTTCCATGATAATTCATGTGTCTCTGTACAATTCCTTGTTCTGGAATATGAAACCCAGAAGCTGTCCTGATGTGTCCACTAAACCCTGATATCAGCAGTTATCACTGTCACCCTGACTCAGTGTCTGGCCATGTTTTTTTGGCCAAATTCTTAGGTAGCTACAGCAATTCTGAACAGTGGCCAGTTGAATTAGAAGACTCTGCACTCTACAAACAAACATCTTTAAGTCACTTCACTATTGAGAGCAGTGGGTTCCTACCAGGCACTATGGGTTGCGTGGAACATCCCAATAAGCCTTTGATTAACATCCCATAATCCTGTGCTGGCTCTCAGAGTAAAATGGCAGCTATAAAATCAGACTGCATTTTGCTACAACACCCACTGGAGATGGGGGATCATTAAGATGACACCAAGGAAACATTAAAAATATTCCTTCCACATCTTTATAATGTAGCAGAGTTTCCTCTGACTTTTAAATAACTCTTTTCCTTTCACTTCAATCATTATTCCTGCACCAATTGGGTGCTGTCTCTATTCCTAGCAGTCATCGGTTGTAGAATAATATTTTAAGGTGGGTTACTTTTGTTTATGCTCTGGAACATTTGCTTAATGATGCAAAGATGTGTTTGATTTAATACAATTCACCTCAGTCAGGAGCTAGCTGAACAGGAAGTGGCAGGGAGGAGCCAGGTGGAGAGGGTTTTTAAGGAGCAGAGAGAAGAAAGACAAGAGCTTTTGGACAGATGTGAGGACAGAGGTAAGATACTTGCTATTCAGCCTCTCTGAGGACCATAACTCTACCTCAATCTTTGAATCTTGAGTTCTTTAGAGGGGCAGAGATTTAGTTAAGTTCCCTTCATAGCTTTGAAACAGTCGGTATTTGAGGAAACAGAATTCTCTCAGGCCCATGCAGCCTAACCCCTGCTTATAGCAGTGCCGTGACACTTGCTAATTCAGACTGTTGTGGATCAAAAGACAGAAACCATCTTAAAAAGAGGACAACAATAGCAAAAGTAACACACCTTATGTCATTCTACAGCAGTCATGCATCATAGGACACACATCTTTCCAAGCACATGCTGCTACTCAAAGCAATGAACAATAAGAAGCAGTGTTGGAGGTTTATCTTCTTTAGGGAAGTTCATGGAGGTAAAAGTTCTTCTTGATAAGGAAACTAAACAAATTAACATACACAGCAGACTGTGTCAGCATGTGGCCCATCACAGAAAGAACCAACTCGTGGTAAAGTTCAATAGTAATGAATGGATGCCATTTCTGGTGCTGTGACTGTGTCTGTCGTAGTCATCTCTGTCATTACTAATAAAGGGAACACGAGGCATCTTTAATTTTGAAGGAAAAGCTTCAAGAATTAGGGCGTCAATTGATCATAATCACACAGAACTGCTGCTCAGCCAGAGGCCTCTGGATTTGTCTTATACATTCAAATGATGAAATTCACAGATCACAGAGAGCGTGTTTTATAAAGAAGCTTGTTATAGATCATAGTGGAAATTTAAGAAGTAGAGAAAAGGCTGGACTGTCACAAGTGCAAGAGAGGGTCCTGGAAGTTTGGAGAGCATCTAACTGCTTTGTCTTGGGATTTTTGAAGGACTTTGGAGCTGAGTCTGTGGTGAGGCATGGGGAGGAATACAAGCTGGTCAGTCTAGTTAGCCCACCCATGAGCGTCCTGGTGCCCCCTCTCAGTGTCTGTCACATTCTGCCTCATCAAGTGCAGGATGAAGTGCTCATTTGGGAAAAAAATATAATAAGGAGCCTAGAGCACTCTTTCAACAAGGACACCCTGGAAGCTACGTCTTTGCAGTCCCCACGCTCTGTGGCCAGTTTCTATCTCCAGTTTCCACCATTATCATCTCAGCATCTCTACTATGTGTCATCTCTCTGAATTTACACGCCCAAACTCTAAGTCAACAACTTCCTCATTCTTCCTCAGGTAAGCTTCCTTTATCCTTTAGGACACAGCTTCTGGTTGTGTGACTGGATGTGGATATCATGAAAAAATTGCCACCAGTAAAAGATTCACAAAATACAACAACCAAAACTCAATTCACAGTCAAACCCATAATGAAGTGAAGATGTTACTGAAGCACATGGCTATGTGGCTCCTTATGGTTTGACTGAAGCCTTGGTCCTGAGCACACAGCTTTGCAGCACACACGTCTTCACACAACACAGTGCCAGTGAAGACTGCCTGACTCACCTGAGCTCAGATTTGGGATTAGTATATATTATGAGTTGCAGTGTTTCTACTGTACATGAAAAATTTTCTGCTCTGGTAGTAGCATAATGATTTAATTACAGAAAGCAAAGATTAAATATGTTCCTACTGTCATTTCCTCAGCTTGAAGTATCAGCTTAGTATAACTTGGTACTGCGTTGTGTTGGAATGTTTTATTTTAAAAGTGCTATCTTGAGTTTCATTTAAAATGACCTAGTGATGGGCTAGAGAGCTAGGTCAGTGGTTAGGAGTGCTTGGCTCCTAGCACCCACATCAGATGGCTCACAGTGGGTTGTAACTCCTGCCCCAGGGCATGTGACACTTTCTTCATGCCTCTGGGGGCACTCACCACCCATGACACACACACACAAACTTACAAAATCTTTTTTAAAAATCATTTAATGAATTTTGACTTATGATTAGGACAGAATTTCCAAATGTCTGACAATTTCTAAAATGAATCTAAGGATACTTCTGCAGCTCTGTGCTATGAGTTGATACAAAGCTGTGTGCTCAGCACTGACAATTATGCAGTCAAACATGGAAGACGTTCTATGTTCTATATCAATACTTAGCAAAGATTTAATTCTGTATGTGATAATGAATAAGCACATCTATCTTATTACCATGTAAGTTCATTTCCATCTTTAGTAAATGGTAAAATTTTAATATATCAAAGAATTGTTTTAGTGGCTGATTTGTGCACCTACTTTACACCTATGCATCTGTGCAGGTAAAATGATGACAAGGGGTCACAGGTGCAGGGTTTAAGTCAGGATTGCTTTTGGTTTAAGGAGCAATTCCAGGCACACAACAAAGCTCAAGGTATGACTACACAGAAACTCCTTTACAAAGCACACATGACCATGAGGGTGGGTTCTATAGCCAAAAGGCGTAGAATCTTACGTGGTCTCTGGCCAGTAGCACAGAGGTCAGCAAGCCATAAAGTACACTGACATCTCATCTAAGGTTGGTAACAGGCTAGGGAGGGAAGAGTCGGAGACAATCATTCCAAGGAATTTGGGTGAGGCCTGCCTTTAAAGGAAGAGGTGGGTGACGTCTACCACTACGGGCAGCAAGAAGGTCACCAGGTCATTAGAAAAATCCACTCTCAGCTTCCTGGATGGAATGTAGGTATTTGATATTATCTCCTCCATTGGGAAGACATCCCTGCTTGACTAACATTCCTGGTTCTCTTAGTGCTTCTCTGTGAGTCCAATAGTTCTCTCTATGCCCCCAATAAACTACATAAAGAAAACAGAGCACATAAGACAATGAACTATAATGAACTTAATCAGCCAAAGAGAACACAAGTGTTTCACTTGCAGGTAAATGGAGAGAACTGGAGAATGTCATGTTAAGCAATAAAAGCCAGACTCAGAAAGATTACATTCTTTTCAATTTGAAGAATCTACATTATGTATAAGCATAAATATAATTATAAATACATTGATATACCAAATACACATCATCAAATAATATATATGTGGTATGAAAGCAGAAGAGGAATTATTTGGGGGATGGCAAGGGAGAGGTAAAAAGGGGCAAGACAGGGTAATGCATGATGAGATAGAGCCAAATACGTGACATACGTATGCGAAAATATCCCTATGAAACCCATCATTAAATGAAGATATGCTAATAATCTTTTAAGACTAAATTGGAAATGGTTTTCCAAAAAGAAAACAATCTGTGGAACACAACAGTATATTGTGATTTTCTCCCCCCGCCCCCCCCCCGTGTGTGTGTGTGTGATTTTCTCCTCTCTCCCTCTGTGTGCGTGTGTGATTTTCTCCTCTCTCTCTCTCTCTCTCTCCCCCTCTGTGTGTATGTGTGTGTGTCTGTTGCTTTCTTACACACACACACAGAAACACACACCCATCATCATCAACAACATCATGTTGTTGTAGATGAACTAATAAATTTTAAACATGACTGATTTCTTGGAAAGTCCAAATTCAAAGTCTGAAATTTTGACCCGTTTCCCTGTCTTTCCTAGTGGAAGTGTGTGTGTGTGTGTGTGTGTGTGTATCTGTTGCTATTTCATTTTCTTTCCCTCTAAGTAAGGAGCTTCTATGGGCAGCAACTAATTTTCTGATGAAGCTCCCTAGTCTTCAAGTTTCAGATATTGGATGGAACTCCATATATATATATATATATATATATATATATATATATATAAAATAATCAAATATCACTGTCTTCCCAGACTTTATTTAAATAAAGACATCCTGGAGCTATAATATACTGAGGTTTTAACACTGATAAAAATGAAATGAGATGAAATTTTCACCATGTGACAAATTTCCTTCATACCTAACTGTACCTAACCTCACATTTGACCGCAGTCTCTGGGCTGTGACCCTCAATAGGAACATAGTATCTAGAGAAATAGTTGGTATGATTTGAAGGCATCTTGATGGCTTCGGTTTGGAAAAGATGTTATCATAGAATAAATGAGTGGGCCTATTTCATTTCATAAATGAGGAAGTCTTAGCCCCAAATGTTTGAATTATTTTCCCCCAGCAGCCTCATTACTAGCAAATCTAGACTTAATCTAACTCCATTCCCTCACAAATTCAATTCTGTCATTAGCACACTGTAGAAAGAAAAAAAACACCAAAATCCGTCTTTGCAAAATAGCAGAACTTCTTTCTATAAAGCGTAGGGAAACTCCCAATACAGCAGAACCTTAAAAAGTCAAGTTCTACCCAGGCATGCTGCTTCTAGGGAGGTCTTTGAAAACCCAGTGCCTTACTCCCCATGCCCATTTCTGCTGGCTTGGCTCCTTCTCCTTTCCCACCGTATTGTTCTATGTAAGTATATACATGCTTGTATGCCAGTTTTCTTTACTAGATATTGAATTTATGAAGAACACAAGAGTTTAAAATAAATTTTGTGAAATGAATATTAAAGAAAATGTGATACTTTTGCCTTTTTATTTCAAAATAGGAACAATAATGCCCATTTCATAAGATTTCTGTTGAGTCTAAATATGTTTAATACATTTGAAGTATTAGCTGGGTATAGTGGTAAACACATTTAATCTCAGCACTTGGAGGGCAGAGACAGATCTTGTGAGTTTGAACTCAGTCTGCTCTCCATAGGGAGTTCCAGGTCAGTCAGGGCTACATAGTGAGACTTTGTTTCAAAACAAAACAAATGTACACTAAGTGCTCTTCCCATATCATTTATATCAACTATATCAAGTTACACACTAGCATCTCAAAAGTATCTCTCCATTGAATGCTTGCACATTCTTCTGGAATTATCCAAAAGTGGTAAAGTATCTCTGCAGGCTAATGATTACATTATAATTTCTTATAGTTCAATATTTCTTTGGACTGCCAGCTCACGAATAATGACATAGAGATTTCTTATTAATTATAAAATCATGGCCACTAGCTTAGGCTGGTCTCACTAACTCTTATAACTTAAATTAACCTGCTTGTATTAATCTATACCCCGCCACGTAGCTTGGTTACCTCTACTCTGGATTGTATATCCGATCTCATCAGTATCTCCTTGGCATCTCCATATTGCCCATCCTGCTTCCTCAGCATCTGTCTGGCAATTCCCCTTTCTTCCAAGAGTCCTCTCTGATTCTGCAAGTTCTTCCTGACTAGTTATTGGCCATTCAACTCTTTATTAAACCAAACAGAAGGTGGCTTGGCAAAGACACATCTTCACAGTGTAAGCAAACACTCAACAATTTCCCTCTTCTAAGGAATGGTAAGTGGGTAAGTGAGGTTTCAGAGACTTAATTTTGTGACTGTGAAAATTCTCAGGAAGCCTTCACCCACCATTAGGAACTTCAAAAACCATAGATAAGTCTGGGTCCTAAAATGAGCTCTCTCATCTACCACAAGTCTTCAGCATGGAGTAAACTCTTCCTGATCTGAGCCAAGCATAAAAGTCTGAGGAAGGGAGGAAGACCCACAAGAGAGGAGAGCACGTTTCCATTTGCTTTCTGTTTCTAATATTAAACTCAAGATCAAGTCCGTTCTCTCAATCGTTCCATCCTCATATGGGTCAGAACCAGTACTAATTCCAGAGAATTCTGGGCCCAGTAAAATAAACCATTTGCCCTGAAAAAACCCACAGGCAAGGAAGAGGGAATATAAAAATATTTTAATATAACATAATGTTGGTGATATGATGAATTCCAGCATATGTGCTTTGTTTACCTTTAGTTATATCATCCAAGTAAACCTTTGTTTATCCAATCTATACTCTATATTTTCTTTCTTATGTATGTCAAGTTCCTTGAGAGTGAAGATACTGCGTGGATAATTTTATGTGACCGTTCATTTCAGTGCCTCTTCACAGTTAATCACAAGTGCTTTCTCATCTCATATTTACTCTGATCAAAAGCAGGTAAGGCCAACAAAACCTAGTGGGCTTCCGTTCAAATACAGATAATTCCAGTCTACAATGGGTCAACTTGACAATTTTCTGAGTTTCCCATGGTCCAAGAGTAATACACGTTCCACAGAAACCAGGCCTCAAATTGTGAGTGTTGATCCCCGACACACACTAAGGACTATACATATGAAGAATGATTCTCTCCCAAGACATTGGGCAAAGACAGCAAACTGTCCATCTAAGTCGGTCACACCAACATGAGGGAAATACTTAATAGAAACTGAGCAGGCTGTACTCCGAAAATCAGATGTTGGGCAGAGCAGCAATTTACATGTACTTTCAACTGAGGATATTTTTGATCCATGATGGTACACACTGGAACATAACCCCTTCTAAGGATCCTGTCTGTACTGCTGCTATCCCTTTCCAGCTCAGTGACCAAGTGGCCTGTTTGTGCCCTATGTTCCACCAAATACACAGAGAACTACAGTCCCAAGTGACTTTTAGAACACACACAGATCTTTGCTTACAGCTTAGCTGATTATTGTTCATCATCTGGAAAGACCAAATGCTTATTATGATCACCCCCACTTACTGTAATTGTGCTGCTTTAGTATAGCTAGTAGCATCCTCAGTGACTCCGTGCTAGCAATTGGGCTCCCTCTAAACATCCTTGAGAATGTTTATTTGAAAAGATTACCCTGTTTTTCTTCAGGGTTAAGCCATGGTCACTGCAGGAAGACATGATGTGGAGCAATAGCAAGCAGGGTCTGAACGTTCCTCAGAGACCGCCCTTGCTAAATGTGTATTCCCATAGAAAAACAAAGTGCATTCTAGCCCACACACGTTAGCGACATTTTTCAAACACCTAGATTAAAGAAGATAAGTATTACAAATAACATATTTGTTGGAGAGAGTGAAGAAATCACAAACTTGCTTGGATAAACACTATTAAATGCATACTTAAGGGGCTAGTTGCGACAGTTCCCCCCTGGCACTCACTGACAAGCTTGATTCTGGCTGTAAATTAGGTTGCAAAACTCCCTTGTCAGAGAGCTCACCCTGTTAAGAAGACTCAACCCTGGCTCTGAATCCACAAGGACAGAAAAATCAATGTGACAGAAAAGCAGTTGTTCTGTCAAGCCTAAGCAAGGAGAGAAAGAGGTTTAAATTAATCATGATTTGAGGATACAGGGGAGCAGCGCAGAGGCATATTCATGGTGTCCCTGAGACACGAGGAAGTGGGGCACAGAGTGCTTTGCGTATGCTACCCACAGATACCCTTCTGCTCGCTATACAAGCCTCCATGTTTACTGTGGAAATCAGAAGGCATTGCTGAGCGTGTGTGACCAGCTGGAATGCGTCGACTGTAGGCCATTACAGCTGAAGCAATGGAGAACGGTCCTTTTTGGCGTGTAAGCTGCAACTAATAAAGGCTCCATCTTCTTTTCTAGAAGCTGGGAGCATCTCAGGTCCTACATTAATTTTAATTTCACACAAAAGGAGTGGGGAGGCTGGGTGTGGGCAAGCAAACTTCTTTTGGACTGGCCAATACTTTAGAGCAGGGATTTTAAAAGGGTCAAAATGATCTGTCAACAGTACTGTTACATAACATCATGACATGGCACCAGCAAAACAAGAGTTCTCTATGGGCAGAGGTAAAACCCCATTTCAGTGATTATGGTCCATTAGCCAACCAAGACCACCATAGTAAGATGCCTGCCACTAAAGCCTGTTTAGGTAGCCGAGTTTCTGCATCCGAGGGACCAGCACCTCCATCAATTGTCTGCAGACTGACATTGTCCTAGGGCTGGGTACCACACCTTTCTCACTCTCACCTCAGAAGTCAGCCCAAGAAGCCAGATTCCTATGCTCACAAGAATCACCTCTAACCAGCAGGATGAGAATGTTGTGGACTATTTATAGAGCACTGTTTTCCTTCAAGTATTGTGACTGCTCACTTGACCTGTCAGCAGGAAACCTGGAAAAAAAATTGAGTCCATCAACTTTTCATCATGGATAGAATGAAAGACCCATGAAAACCAGTCCCTCCCCATATATATATATATATATATATATATATATAGTTGCGTGCAGTGTCCCTCCCTAAATATACAGAGAGAGTTAGCAGCTGTTGGGGAAGAAATATCTTTTTAGTGGTGTAACCACCTACAAGCTGCCTGTGTTCCTTTAAGTAACTCCTCACCCAGGTTTCTGTTAGTAAAACCCTAATTAAACTCATTGGTTCACCACGCTAGACCTGAGTGCCATCATGTCTTTGGTTTAGTGTTGGTGCCCTGACAGGAGTGAACAGACGCTTGTTGACGCTCTAGGAAAAGTTTACATAGCAGAAGCCTCAGTTATGGCAGTCGTCAGCCAAGATGGGACAATGACCCTCACTTTACTCTGCAATTGCAGTGAAGACAGCAGCACCAGACTCTGTTTTGAAAACGTCCTTTGCGTTGCATTTTCTAGAATCAACTCTATTTCCATAAAACATCCACAAAGCACAGAATGTTCTACCAAACACTGTGCAAAAGGATGATGGAAATGTCCTTCCTATCTGTGGGGTCTCCTGCTAGAAATGATGGGAGACTAAATCTTATTGCTGCCATGTGAAAAGTTCATATAAACTATAGGACAGAAACTACAGATTAGAAATGAAAAGTCAGCAGAAAGTAGAAGATGCCTCTAAGAAGGATTGAGTTAGAGGGATGAGTAGTGCAAATAAGTGTAATTATGAGGCTATGACTAATTAACACTAAGTTGTCTAGAAATCCAAAGTAAAGGTTGTATTGCTGTATGGATTCCATACGCCTGAAAGTGCACAGCGGCATGGCCCGTTCTCTAAGGCTGCCCCTTGATAGAGTCCCTTAGCTTTGTGTATTAAACAGCTCGCTTTGATAAGTCAAATCATTCTACTTTAAGTAACAAATGTGTGGCCATCAATTCAGTCTTCTTTGAACCTGAAGAACAGTTTTGTATTCAAGGTAGGCTCTCCAGGCACCTTGCGAGCACCGCTCTCTCAAGGGGTCTTTGTAATTCAGATACCTTTTCACCTGCACTGTGTGGTTTTCCATAAAGCCGGGTTCTAGGTGATTCTTTCCTGTCTCCACTTCAGCTGTCTCATCTGGGTCACTTCCCAGTCATTCCACTTGTTTGCTTTTCCCTCCTTTTGTTTCTAACTTTCTTAAAGAGTCAGAGAAGAAGGCAAAAAAATAAGAATTACTTAACCTTTCTCTATTCCAAGAACTTGATTTTTTTTTCGTAAGACTAGGGAAAAAATTATGATCTCCTTTCTTAGACCAAACCCATAGGCCGCAAAAAAAAATCCAGTGTGCCAAATCTGATCGCGAGCCCGTGACGTGAATGATCTTATGCAATCTCACGGCAGCCCTGTGAAAAAGACATTTTATTATTTCTCTTTTGTAGATGAGAAAATAAAATCTTAGTTTGTCCTACATAAGCTGTCAGAGCTAGGCAGGACCTGTTGGAAGTGAGATAAGTGTAGTTTATTCCTTTTAGCAACTATAACAAATTAGTGACAGCCTTGGTGGCCTAAAACAACACAACATATTTTCTGTTCTAATTTGAACTCTGAAGTCAGTGACAGTGAGCTAAAATCAAGGAGGCTGTGGAGCCTCTCTGGAAGAATCTCACTTCTTCCCTTTGCCAGACGGGAGAATGCCCTCATCCCTGGCTCACAGCCTGGACTTGCGTCACCTGTTTTGCCAGGCTGCAGCATCGTATCTCCTTTCCTTCTTATCAAAGCTCCCTCCGCTTCTCTCTTGTAAGGACGCTGTGATTACACACAGAGCCTACCTGAATAATCCGAATCATCTCGCCATCTCCCCCTCCAGATCCTTAACATAATTGTGTCTGCAATATCTCTTTTGTCTTATAGGGAGCAATCACAAACTCAGCAGTAGAACCAGTACAGCTTTGAAGGTGGGGTGATTCCTTAGCCTATGAGAATTAACAGTCAAGCTACCTCCCACTTTACCAAGGAACACAGTCTTCTTTCTAGATAAGCAAGTGTTCCTGTACCAAATGACTGATCTTCAGCAAGTTGGGTCACTATCTCACATGAATGACAGAGAAAAGTGAAATCCATTTTGCTGAAGAGTAATAGAGGGGCAGGAGCCCTGGGCTTGTTTATGGAAGTAAGTTCTTGCCACCGTACCTACCCACCTCCTAGCTGGGCCATGCTCCATGTCACGTGGATCAGGGATCGTGCAGAAGTCTCAGCGTGTCACACCCTGGTGAACTGTTGAGTGAATCCACAAACCTCTCCAAGGTTCACGGGAAATGTGAAATCGAATCTTCAGTGCCTTCCCTGCTTTATCTTTTGATGTTATCTCTATGTCAGCAAAAACTATAGCTACTGATTACTCCACTAAAAATTACTCAGAAACAGAGTAGCTTAAAAATAAATGACTCCATTATCACAAAACTGTCTTTTGTCTGACTTTGGAAGTGGCTTCCCTGGGAGGTTCGGACTCGACTTGCTCCTGTGTTTGCAGTCATCATGCAAGCGAAGGCTGAAGTCTTCCGCACTTTTCACAAGGACTATGGAGTCATTTCCAAGGTGGCTTGCTCAAATGGCGCTTGAGTAAGGGCTTCAGTTCTTTGCAACAAGAAATAAGCCATAGGCTACTCGAGTGTCCTAGCAGTGCGATAACTCCTCCCATAGAGAACATAGTTCAAGAGACAAAGCAAGGAAGCAGTCACAGTATAGCTTATGACCTGGCCTTGGACGTAATGGACCATCACTTTTGTATTGCCCTGGTCATACAGGCTAACTCCCATATAGTGGCAGGGATGGAATTTTACCAGGGTATGGGCATCAAGAGGTTAAGCTGAGGTCATCATAGAGGCTGGCTATTACAACCTAATCTCCTTTATTCAACATGGTGCTAACAGTCCTACCCAGAGAAATAGACCAAGAGAAAGATATAAAAAGCATCCGACGTGAAAATTTAAGTCACTTCATGACCATTTGCCGAGGATATACATTCAGAAAAACAGGTCCCAGCCAAAAAGCTGAGTTCATGACTTACCTCTTCTGAATAGTGCTGCAATGAACAAGGGCATGTTGATGTTTCTGTTGAGTGCTGGCTCGTTGCTTGGGTAATGTGTGGAAGCAGGATAACTGGACCAGTTGGCAGCTCTCTTTCTAGTTCTTTGAGGCATCTTCATATAAGCTTTCCTAACTGGCTCCATTAATTCAGATCCCCACCAACATTTCATATGCTCGTCTGCCTCACTCCCTCAACCGCATTTGCTTCTTATTAGTTTTTTTGTTTGCTTGTTTTTTTCTTGGTGATCGTCGGAATAGATTGGACTAGAATTCCAATGTGGTTCTGATTTACATTTCACTGGAAGCTGAGGAAGTGGATTAGGCTTCATTTATTTATTGGTCATTTGTATTTCATCTCTTGGAGATTCTCTACTCCATTTGTCCATCTAATGGATTATTTTTTTTTGTGTGTGGAATTCAATTTTTTGAGCTCCTCATGTATCCTTAATAGTAATTCCCCATCAGATCAATAGCTAAAAAGATAATCTTTCATTCTGCAGGCTGTCTTTGTACCCTGGCAATTATTAAGTTTGCTGTGAGCAGCTTTCAACTGGGTATGATTTCAACAGTGAATTCTTGCTATTATTTCCTGAGACATTGCAGCCCTTTTAAAAAGTCATGTCTTTGACTGTGTTTTCCCAATTTTTTCTCTTACAATTCTCAATGTTTAGGTTTTTCATAAAGTTTCTAAGCTGATTTTTATACCAGGTAAGAGACCAGGATCATGTTCTCCTCTTTTCCAAGTGAATATTCAGTTTCCCACACCGTTTGGCAAGGAGGCTGTCCTTCTACAATATATGCTTTGCTGCCTTTGTTGAGAAGCAAATAGCTGTAATTGTGATTGTGTTAGTGTAACTCCAGGTTCTCTGCTCTATGTATATCATGTATGTCTTTATTGTGCCAATACCATGCTGGTTTTGGTACTATGTCTCGATGTTATATATGAAGTTGGGTAAGTGCTAAACCTCTAGCCCTGAATCTTTTATTTTACTTTTTTACTTTTTTCTTTGGGATTGCTTTGGCTGTATGGAGTCTTTTCTGTATCCATTTGAGTTTCAGGATTGTTTTTCTTCCTTCCTTTTTCCTTCCTTCTTTCCTTTCTTTTTATCTTTTTTTATTTCTTTCTCATTTTCTTTTTCTTTTTCTCAAGACAGGGTTTCTCTGTCCAACAACCCTGGATGTTCCTGTAACTTGCTTTGTAGACCAAGCTGACCTTGAACCCACAGAGATCCACTTGCCCCAATATCCAGAGTGTTGGGATCAAAGATGTATACCACCACACACAGTTAGGATTGGTTTTCTAGCTCTGTGAAGAATACGGTTGGAATATTGGTGGGCGCTCCAATGACTGTGTACATTCATCCTGTATGTATGCATACATTTCTTTAATATAACCACTCACACAGTATTAATTCTGTTGATCCATGAACATGGGATTTTTTTTCACCTCCTTGCCTCTTCACTTTCTTCCTTCAGTATTTTTAAGTTTTATGATGGAGATATTTCCTCAGTTTTCTTTTGGGGGCTTCTGCGTGAGTGTTTGCTTGAATTCTTTTTTTAACATATTCACTATCATTGCCTAGAAAAGCTAATTAGCTCTGTATGTTGCCTTTATGTAACTACTACTCTGATGATGTTGTGAATTTACCAGAGTGTTCTGGTAAAATACCATATGGTCTCTTTCGGACGGATCACATCATCAGAAAATATGAGTAATTTGGCTTCTTCCTTACTCTTTGCATTCATTTTGGTTCTTTCTCTTGACTTATTGCTCTCATTAAACTTTCAAGCAGTATTTTGAATAAAAGTAAAGAGAATAGATACTCTTATCTTGTGTGTGATTTTTGAGAAAATGTTTATTTTCCTCCATGGACTATAGTGTTGTCTCAAAGACTACCATATACAGCTTTTTACTAATTATGGAGTGAGCCTTTCAGTCTTAGCTTTTTCAAAGCCTTATTATGATGAGAGCATGCTGTTTTTGTCAGAGCCCATTTATGCACTGGTTGAGGAGGTCACGTGATCATTATCTTTGATTCTACTTATGCCCTATATTTTTTTTGTCCATTTCTGTATGTTGAGTCATCTTTGAGTTCCAACATGAACCCAACTTGATCATGGTGTTTGGACTTTTTAAAGTATTGCTGAACCCCAATTGCAGGTATTTACTGATGAGTTTTACCTCTATGTTCCTCAAGAAAACTAAACTATAGTTAAGCTTTTTGCTATGTTTTTATCCAGCTTTTGTGTCAGAATAATACTTGCTTCATAGTTTAGAGGCATTCCCTATCCTCTCCTTTGTAAAACAGTTTGAGAAGTATTGGTGTTCTCACTTTAAGGGGTCAGTACAATTCACCAACAAATCTATCTGTTCCTGGGCTTTTCTTTGTTAAGTGATTTTTCATTATTGCTTCAATCTTGTTCTTTATTATTGGTCTACTGAGGTTTTCAAAATATCTTATTAAGTCTGTGTTGTTAGGGCATATGTGTCTAAACTTAATTCATTTTGTCTAGATTTTCTTAAGTTTCAAGATTATGTTTTCAAAACATTCTTTAGTAATCCTCTCTATTTCTATTGTGATGTTCCCTTTTTCATCTCTAATTTTATACTTTCTCTCTCTCTTTCTCTCTCTCTCTCAGTTAGACTTGTCAATCTTTTTTTTCTGCCAAGTCACAAGCTCTTTGTTGCATTATTCCTTTGTATTGTTTTCTTAGTTTCTGTCTCACTGACTTACCTCCTATTTTAATTGCTTATTTATTTCTATGATCTGGGGACAGACTTGTTCTTGTCTTAATAAGACTTTGATGTGCACAAGTAGGCCATTTTTCAGATTTTTCTGATTTTTCAGTCTAGGCACTGGCAGTAATAATCTTCCCTCATATTGTCACTGTCATTGTATTCTCCTGACTGCAGCTTGTCTTGTTTTTATTTGAGCTCGATTATACAACATTTTCTTTCATTCAGCGTCTTGCTATGTATCGCAGGTTAGCCTTGAACTCAATACCCTCCTGCTTACAAGACCCCCGTGTATCCAGCCTCTTATGTCCAGGCGTTCCATTTCAAGCTATTGTGACATTCTTGTTTGCATAGCAGTCCTGGATCTCCCCAGACCTTGCCTACTATTTTTCAAGGCTGCATGCTCCATAAGTAGTCCCCAGGGTCTACAATAGAGCAAAGAATTCTTCCTAGGTTCCCACAGCACTTTGTTCATCTGCTTCTAGTAATTTTCAAGCTGTTTCTTTAATAACTTAATTATATTTTCTTCCAGGTATCCTGTGAGGTTTGGGTCAGCAAAGACCATGATCTCTGATGATTGCTAGAATACCGGTTCTTTTAGTTAATAAATAAATGTCTTCCAATAAGTTGCCTTCCCAATACCTCAGTTAAGTGAATTTAATGAAAATCAACCAAGTCGTATGCATAGAGCTGGGTCAGTATCAGCAGGTTTCTGCCCTTGGGCTACATAGAGATGCTCCATACATGGATAACGATCATGTCCTCTTTCCCTCTCTTTCTACATTTTCTGTTTTCCTGCCATCGTTTTCTGTCCTCTTTTTCACTTGTCCTTCTCCTTTGACACTTTCTGGGTGTCACTGAAAACATGAGAATGGGTAGCAGCCAGTGTATTTCCACTGTAGTATTACCACAAGTACCGTGAGGTTCTGAGCTATGTGTTCCCTCTAAAGCCACGTCTATATGAGCATCTATCTATTCCAGCCTCCCAGACACTGTTTAGAAAGACGATGAAGGGGAAAAAATAAATGCCCACATATCTATAAGGCTTAAAATATTTTCTGTGCCTGTATTCAACGCTTAAGTCAGTCAAATGGTGAAACAAATGTTCAGCTGTTTCAAAATATTGATTAGAGGCCCATCTGTTGTTAGTAAAGATGGTGGCACTATCTGGATGTAGATGCCACAGGAAACTCCATCTCTTCCTCCCTCTATATGTTAAAACAGCTCTTAAATGATTGCCTATCACTTAACAATTGTGATATTTGTTAAATGTGATTCTTGAAGCTACGACTCTTTTCATGCTAAATTTAGAATGGCTCTGCGTTTCCCCATTGCAAGTGGCTACGTGGCTTTTGTGAAGTCACTTAACTCAAATGGTGCTTTCCTCTACCTCACTAGTACCTCTCTATCACTGTATTCATAGATCACTGCCTCATTCAATCCCCATCAGCCAAGCTTCTTCTTGGAGTAGATGGGAGTCAAGACAGAGACCCACGACTGGACAATGTGCAGAGAGTAACAGACTTTGGAGCACTCAGCCCTAAGTGGGAAGTTTTCATCAAGCATCTCCCCTCAAGGCTCAGGGAACTCCATGGAAGAGGAGACTGAAAGATTACAAGAGCCAGCAGTGATGGATAACTTCAAGAGCATGGTGTCTTCCAGACACAATAGGAGTAATCCATGTATGAACTCACAGAAAATGTTGCAGCATGAACAAGACCAGAACAGGATCAAGCCACACAGGGTCCCAGTACTGAGGAGAAGGGGACATGAGGTCTCACCCCTAGCCAAAAAACTATTTGCAATTGATACCCAAAGTAGGGAGTGTTGACAGAGGTTTTTGTCCTGCCCAGTCCCACCGCCGTTCAGTCCGAAAGAAACACACAAAGGCCTACATTAATTATCTATACAAAGGTATGCTTGTATATTTCCTGGTATTACGATCAGAGATTCATTAGGCAGATCCACATACCTAGTCTCAGAAGACAGAGCTGAGTGCCATCCATGTAGGGAGCCAAATCCCCCAAAGAACCCTCTGTAGCAGGGTCAAATTCCTTTCCCCCAGCTCACAGAGCAGGCTGGCCATCTACACACCTGGAAAACTGTGTGTAAGGAAGAAGAGAAAGGCCAGGAATGTTACACAAATGGAAGATATGACCACAATAAAGAAGCATCCGAAGTAGGGGGACGTTCTCTAGTATTGTAGCAACAGAGAGACTTGCACAGAATAAGACTTCCTATGTGGATACAGGACTGCAGCTATGCAGGGACAGCCTCAGGTAAAGACCATGCAGAAAGGAAGCAACAAGTCTTGGGTAGTATTACTTCCCAGTTGCTGCTGTCACTAGTTGCCTCTAAGTCAGTGGTTGTCAACCTGTCGGTCATTGCAGGTCAAATGACCCCTTCACAGGGGTCACTTAAGACCATTGGAAAACACAGATTTTTTTAAATTTCAATTCACAAAAGCAGCAAAATTACAGTTATGAAGTAGCAACAAAGCTAATTTTATGGTTGGGGTCACCACAACATGAGGAGCTGTATTAAAGGGTTGCAGCATCAGGAAGGTTGAGGACCGCTGCTCTAAGCTAACAGTTTTAGCAATATACAACTTTGTCCCAGGCTTCTGTAGCTTCAACATGTTCACACTAGGCCAAAATAAAAGTGCAGAGGTGCATTTGCCTTTAGACTATACAGAAAAAAATCTGTTTGTTGCTTTTTTTCTAGAGCACCTGTATTCCATGACTCACATCCCTTTCCTTCCGTTTTCAAAGAGAGCAATGGCCAGTAGGGCTCTGCCACTGGGTTAATCCGACAGCCTCTTCTGTCTCCCTTTGGTACTTTTGAGGATTTTTCAAATGTATTAAACTTATTTTTAAAAGGTGAAGACCAATTCCCTATTTTAGAGTCAATGGATTATCAATTTCACAACCCTCCATATGACCCAACCTGTTTTTAGTTTCCAGATATGGGGATACAGGCATGTGTGCAGGGAAGGGAACATTTCTGATGTTCTGTGTATCACACTACATGTGCCTCAAATGTAGGAAGTACCAGCTTTGATCAGCTTTCTGTCAGACTGTTTGGATTTATTTTGTAGTGAAAAAAATAATGGGTCACAAGGATAAATTCCTCAAAAAAATAACTGCCTTCTGCCTCACAGTTTACCAGGCAACTTAGCAAAGATCAATTAAAGTCAACATATATACTGATTTAAAATTGAAAATCCTAGAAAAATAAATTATTAATCTTCCTGATGAAATCATATGCCCCAAGAGAAAAATGAGTTTGGGCTGACAAGAAACTAACAAGAAGTAAGTGAACGGAAATGAAGTAGAGTTGATTAATTGATTGATTGATTGATTAAGGTAGGTAGGTGATGAATACATGGATTCATTTCTATGAAATGTATAAAGGAAATTTATAAAGAAACACCCACATTAATGGCTGTACTGAACTGAGGATAAGAACAGTGCAAAGATTACCTAGAAACTGGCATGAGGAAGCTCTGAGGAATACTGGAAATCTCCAGTGGTCATTCTTACTTTACCATTTAATATTTGAATTAAAAAGTCATTGCATTTTTCATTTATTGTAATGGGTGAGTTTGATGGTATATCCGTTATGTGATCATGAAGCAACTCACTGTGGACACAAATGACATTTGCATTGGAGTTTAGCTGGTCAAAAGCTGCTGTTCATTAGGAAGATGTTGCAAACACTTGCCCACACTTTAGCACTTCATTTCATGCCAGTCCAGGTAACAAACAGTTAATCTGGTCAGTTTCTCCCTCTTATGAACAAACGATCTCAAATCTGGAAGGGAAAGAAATGTGAGTGACGCTCTCACATGACCCAAACTTGCTGGTCCAGCTCTAGAAATGAGTCACAAAGGCAAGTTTTTCCTCATGAAAATGTTTGAGGAAAAAGCTATGTGCTTGGTTTAGCATAACTGACCACAATAATTACAGTGCATGAGGATTTATGCTGTATTTATAAGACTGCTGGGTCTGGAGGGCAAAGGGGGATTCACTGTGGAGTGGGGGCGGGGTTCAGAACTTGAAATCCACAAAGAGCTATGCATATTTTTCTTAATGGCACAAACTAGCAATTATGGGCTGCAGAAGTATTTGTGCTTGTCCAGAGGCTCCATACCAAACATATGAAGATGTTCATTTTCTCAATAAATTCAACTCTCAGGAAAAGTGTTAAATTGTCAAATCTGAGAGCACTGTCTATTTTTGTGATTAGCCTCATCTCCAGTAATGGGGTACAGACAGGGTCCATCCTCTAAGGAAGCCAAGTCTGCTAAAAAGCTATTTAGGATGAAGGTACTATTCATGTTCTTGAAAGGGGGACAAAATGCAAGTTATAGTTTAATTTCAATATTAAGCAGGATTGATAGATTTATAGCACACATTAGTCACCAGTTTTATTTCAGACCAGTTATAATAACACGAAAGCTTCTTTGTGTTCCCATAGAGCAAGCCTATCTCCCAAGCTACTCCTCCATACATTGCTAATTTTATCATTTATCAAAATACAAGAAGTACCAAAGTCATTATCCTAACCCAGATTAGAGCATAGGATAGGTGTGAAGACACCCCCAGTGTCAGCTCAGTATCATTTCTGTGTTATAGTATGAGGTGCCTATACTGCCGTCATTGTGAAACAAAACTTTGCAGTTTAAGGCTATTTCATAGACCACTGTAATGTCAGCAGGTGGTCCTTACAAAGGAGAAGTTCCCCTACAACGTTTTAGCTTGTTCTTCTCCAAGTGAATAAAAAGAACAAAGAGAAGGGAGAGCTGGGAGAGCTGGGCATGGTGGCACATAGGGGGTCCTAGCACTTGGGAGGCAGAGGTCAGCAGCTCTCTGTAAATTTGAGGCTAGCTTGGTCTACAGAGCAAGTTTGATATAGCCAACGTTATGTAGAGTGACCCTGTCTCAAAAGAAGAAAGAAAGGAAGAAGGAAGGAAGGAAGGAAGGAGGGAGGGAGGGAGGGAGGGAGGGAGGGAG